>RJWM01029178.1:0-24730 GCA_004363535.1 Dasyprocta punctata
TTGCAGCAATCCTTCTGCCTCAGCTTCCTGAGTGCTGGGATTACAGGCATGCACCACCATGCCTGGCTGAGTCCTTTCTTGGAGTACAATGATAGGATGTGTGGGTGCATCTTTGTGCATGCATGTGTTTGCAGCAGTATTTCTGAACTGGAGACCCCTCAAATCCCATCCTTACTTAAGGGTTCTTTTTGAAGAAAGAAAGAATAAGTTATGAGTTACTTTCTTTTTTCAACTGTACCAATTGTTAAATTGCATTACTTGGAGTAAAGAAACAAATATGTCTGTTGAGGGGCGTGACAATAATCAGAAGGATCACAAGTCATTTCCCCACCTCTGTCATCAGCCCAGTATGTAGGACCAGTTGTCAGAAATGGCACCAAAGAGTTTCACCACTAACATGTGCTACACCTCCTGGCCTTCTCTCCCCTGCCTTCTCCCAGAAGCCACCCTGTGAGAAGCTGGCTGCACATCTGGCCTGGGAGAGAAGAGCATCCTGCCAATGTCCAGTGCTTCCTTCTATGAATGAGAGACAAAAGTGCACATCTGCCATCCGTGTCATTATTTGGATGCAAACTTCACTAGCGTGTGAGGAGTGGGGAGGTGAGGCACAGACAGTGGATAGCTGTTAAACGGGAGATCTATGCGGGATTCTTACCCAGATGATTCCAGAACGAGACTGGATGAACTTTCCTGGCCCTCTTCTGCAGCAAGTCTCTTCCCCCCGTAAGTGTCCATTTGTGAGGTGATCCTAGAGGGAAACTCCAATTTAGCCATCCCTCCCTGCAGCTCAGTTGGGGTAGTTATGGAATTTCCCTGCAGGGGACTGGAGGGTGACCTGCCATTGGAAGTAGGACCTGGACACATCTTGAGGAGGGGTCTGTGACTGATTGAGGCAGTTTGGAAAGGACTCCTAGCCACAGTAGAGGGTGTTATACCTTCCCTTACCCATATGTCTGGCACCAAAGACCTTTGCCCTCACTGGACTTGGTACCTCCAGGGGACCAATTTGTGCAGTTGGGGGTCCAAGGCCCTTCTGGCATTTGATGGAGCCAACACTCTGGTGAAAGTTCCCACCCTTACCCCAAACAGCTGCTGGACCCTGGCACCCCTTTGCTGCCATAAAAATATCAGCACTGCCGCCCCAGCTCCTGGAGAAAGTCTCAGTATGACAGTCTGCAAAGTGATCCTGCATTTGAATTTCATCTACGAATCCTGGTTTCCTCCAGACAAGTGCAAACCTGCACAGATGGCCCCTCACACCAAAAAGTAAAAATAACAAAGCTTGCGATTCTGGGCCTCCCTTTTTCTCTGGGCAGATGTGCCGGCTGCACATTTCGGGAGGCGCACCGTCTGCAGCCCAGCAGCAGCCTCTCTCCTCCTGTGCATCCTTACTCCCCTTCTGGCCTGCTGCTGGGTAGCAGCTGTGGGCCTTCGGGGTGTATTCTTGGAAGTGTTGAGTGCCTGAGCCCTAGAAAAGAGGCTGGGACATCCAGAAGGGTACATTCATGTTTACCTGAATCCCTAAGACTGGCTACGTTGTCATCCATACAATACCCAGGGAAGGGGCTGAATGCTTGCAGATCAGCAGAAGTGGAGGGCTAGGGGCTGCCATGCTATGGGTTAGTACAAACCAAGGGGTGGTGGCAGCGTGGGAGAGGAAGCACTGGGGGATCCTTACTTTTTGAACCCTGAAAACCCCAACAAGCCACAGAAGCCTTCGGGACTTTTGAACTCTTTCTGCAAACATTGGCTGAGATGCTCCATTCCATTGCCTATGGATATTGCTATATAAAAGAAAGACCCAGAAAGCAGACGTCTAGAAAATAGTCAAGACCACCAGTGGGCCAGGTGGCTACAGATTCACTGGCCAGGAGGCCAGGCGGCAGTAGCCCCAGTCAGACATTATGAGAGATGGACTCACAGGCCAGTTCCACCTCAGATGAGCCTTATGACCTGAAGCCTCAGGTCTCATTTAGAAATGATGGCTACTGTCTCTAGTTAACCAGAGGCTGAGATGAGATAAAGCCTAGCTGTAAGTAAAGCACAATTTAAATTGCCAGGAGAAAAGAGGAATTCATGGACTCAAACAAATTTAGGGATCCAGATAAACAGCAGAGGGGCACATGTAGCCTCAGGCATGGCTGGATCCGGGAGTTTACGAGCTGTCCTCAGGAATCTGGCTCTCCCCCTTGCTCGGCTCTGCTTTGTTCTGCGCTGACTTCATTCTTCATGAGGTATTTGCCAGTATCTCCAGGCCGACATTCCTACCAGTAAGTACCTCCTTCCCAGATCCTCCAGCAAAAGTTCTGAGGATAACGCTCATTGGCCCAGCCAGGGTCGCTAATCAGTGTGGCCAGAGGAATGCGGAGCTCCGACTGGCCAGGCATCCTGCATGTGTCAGTCTCTGGGGCAGAGTTGGAGTCGGCCAATGTGAACTACCTGGCTCTACAGAAAGGGGGAAGGGATGCTGGTTTGGCAAAAGCACAAATACAGAAACAAACAACAAAGACCCTCCTAAATAATGAGTGACAGCAGAGATGTGAGTGCGCTCAGGAACAGCTGCAAACATCCTGCTTCCAGCAGCAGGATTCTGCTCGCTGCAGTTGTGTGGCCACTGTCATTCATCCCCTCGGGGTTCCTCATTCCACAGTGCCGCTCTCTGTGCCAGGCCTGGGATCAGGGAAGGTTCTGGGCACCCCAGTGGGGAAGCCTGCCCACCAGCTGGCCTCAGGGGAGCGACTGTGCACAACTGAGCTCTGTGAGACCCTCTAAGCTCCCAGATTTTCCTTTCCGATGAGTCCTAGGATTTCCATGTTCCTCTGCCTCAGAATAGGAGTCACGGATTCCCAATATAACCTGGAGGAGAGGAACAGACACTAGAGGGTGTTCACTAGGTAAGGTCCAGGCAGGGGCTTCTGCACCAAGAAACCTACGCAGGGTAGACTCACTCTCTTGGCAGAGTAAGGGTGCCGAATTCAGTGTCTTGAAGTAGTGCAGGGAGGCCTAGTACCAATGGGGCCAGACACTAGGCAGTGCGTGGGAGGACAAAGAAAGGAGCACCATCAGAGAGGGACATGCTGAGGCTGGCCAGTGGGTAAGTGGACTGGGAGGAGGCAAATGGGGTTCAGCTTGTGAACTGCCACACAGTCCTATGTCAGAGTTCTGATGTGTCTGCATGAGTCACCAAAGGAACCTGAGTGGAAACTTCCATAAAATAAACCTCGAGGGAAGAACTGGGGTCTATCAGACAGCAGGAAAGCACACAGTTCCCAGCCACCTGGGGCTCCTCCCCAGCAGTGAGCAGGGCACTGCTGTCCACCTTGGCAACCGTTTATTCATTTAATCCTCCCAGGGTCCCATGGGGTGGGTCTACCAGGGACCCATTTAAGAGAAGGGAAACTGAGAAACAAGGAGATTCAGTGCCCAAGGCCATTCGTGTGGCCTCATTTCACAGCTGGTTATACTACATTGATGGGAAACCTGGGCCTGGTTAATGTGACGTCCTATTGACACCAGCTATCAGCTCCCCAAAACCCAACTGAGGGCAGAGGAGTCAGATATCAGCCTCCAGAGACTGCAGGCCCCAAGGGTGCTCCTGGCTTCACAGGCCTGGAAAGGGTGCCCGTTACCACTCTGGAGTCTGGCCGTCGGTCTTCCACCTGGAACACGCGCTCCCTACTAAGCCTGAGCTTTCCTACCCTGGTCTCCCCGCTCCCCCGCCAGGCCGGGCTGACAGCTTGATTCGGCCCAAGGCCTGGCCACCTCGGTGTGCGGCGCCTCCCCGCGGCAAGAGGAAGAGCGGGAGAGGAAAGAGAGAAAGGAGGAGGAGGAGGAGCAGGAGGAAGACAGGGAGGAGGGGGCAGGAAGGGGACGAGAAGGAAGGAAGGAGGCGGGCTTGGGCAGCAGTCAGCCGGGGGGCAGGTGGCCCCGGTGCTCTGGGCGCCTTCCCTGCAAGGTGCGCCGCACGTCGGCTCCAGGAGAGGACGCGAGTCCTGGGGAAGGGCTGTCGGGAGGGTGGAGGTAGGGCCAGAGGTCTCGGCGGGCTCCGTCCCTGCCACACCCAGGCGGCAGCTATCGCGACGGTTTGGCGAGCACCGCCTCTAAGCAGGCACCGCCTCTGCCATCGCAGGGCACCTACGGGATTGGGCATCCCGAGCGTCCCGGGCCGCACTCAGCTCCGAGAGGCCAGAGCGGGACCCTTGGAGGGGGACCCCAGAGCCTAGCGGCTGCCAGAAAGTCTGTAACCTAAGCCGCCGCCCAAGCACAGAGCAGCCGGGCGGCCCGAGGTCGGAGCTGGGGTGCACAGCTTTCTAGCCACGTGGCTTTGGCAAGTCGGTTCACCCCATCTGTGAAATGGGAGCGCGCCCGCCTCGCAGGTTATCACGGGCTTATCACGGTGCCTACAGCAGTCCTTGCCCGGCTAGGCCAACGTCAGGACCAGTCACAGCTATTAGGGTTCCTGCGGAAAGGCGTAACTGACGCTAGGACCAGGCATCAGCAGCCCCAGCACAGCTGGCTGCCGGGCCTCCCGGCTCGCTAGCCCTTGGCCGCCGCCGGCCCCGCCCTCCCCGCCCAGGCTGCGGTCCACGTGCGGCGTGTTTACCCATGTGACACAGCCCCGCCCTTCGGCTCCGCCCACATGGTTCCGCCCCCGCCCCCGCCCCGCCCCGGCCGCGGCTGCGCGTCTGCCACTTGGCTTGGCGGCTGCACGATCTCGCTGTACAGGTCGCTGCCTCGCCCTCCCGGGATCGTGAAGCAAGCTCTTTACTCCCAGGCAGGCTAGTTGCGGGCGCTCTGCTGGGCCGCCCAGGGAGGGTTCAGCACAGACCCGGGAGCGCGCGGGGACTCGGTTAGGTGCGCACCAGGGAGGGGTGAGGCGGGGCCGGGTGGTAGGGGCGGGGCCGGATGGTAGGGGCGGAGTTAGGTGGGGGTTGCGGAGCTTTCTCGCTGTGGGGCGGGGCCTAAGCTGTTGTGGGGCGGGGCCTGAGCCGCTGTGGGCGTGGGCGTGGTGAAGCGTGCGCAGGCGCTTTGGTGTCTTCTCCGCTGACTGGCTCATCTGGGGAGCGGCAGAGGGCAGGTGCGGCGCTCGCCAGGTTTTCTCCTTGCCTTCGGGGGATGGAAGCGGATAAAACTCGAAGAGCGCATTAACTTTCACATTGCGCTGAGCCTGGTACTCTTGGATTTCCTCGCACTCACCCTTAATGCTGTTTCGCCTCCGCTCCTGCTGAATTGTGGTGGACCAGATCCTCGGCCATCTCGACCATTCCCTCGTTTTACTCTTTTGTATGCGGGGCCAACCCACGAGTATGCCGGGCACTTTCTCAGTGTTTTTAGAACACCAACTGATGTAATTTGGACTCCTTACACTTAAGTCATTATTCTCGCAGTCAGATTCATTGCTCTGACCTCCAGAGTGTTCATGCATAGCACTGCGAGCCCTTCATAGCCAACGTGGATGAAGTGAAATCTATTTTCCTTCCCTAAAATCTGTTTGTCCCTGTTTATCTCTTTAGTGGATAATATCACCATTGCTCAGTCAGGTAGTCAAGCCACAAACACAAAACACTTCTAGAATCCTATCACCCCCCAACCCCACCAGTTCTTTTATCGCCATGGTCCAATGTCATGCTTCACATGATTTACCTGGACCTATAAAAAAATCCGTTATTCTGCCTCTCGTCTTACTCTCAATCCAGCCTCATAGGCAACTGCAGAGATTTTCTCAAAGATTAGAAGATTTCTAAATGAATGCATTTGTCTTCTATAAGCATTAAGCTAAAACTCCAACCTCATCATTCCTATGAAAGAAAGAAGAAAAGGATACGCCCTGGCTCGACCTCTTTTCATCATGGAATAGTGGTTCCTTGGCATCCTTGGGGGCTTGTTTCTAGGACTCTCATCGTTATGTAATTCAGGGATGCTCAGATTTCTTATAAAGGAGGGCATAATGTTCGCACCACCTACTCACTCCTGTATACTTTGTGATCTCCAGAGTACTTATAATACATACCATCTAAATGCTATATAAGCAGTTATTGTACTGTATTGTTTAGGAAAAATGTGTACATGTTCAATACCTGCACATATTTTTTTCTGTGTACTTTTGATCTGCAACTGGTTAAATCCCTGGATGTGAACCTGTGTATGTGGAGCGCTGATTACTTTGAAAATCCTAGGCAATGCAATACAGTGAGGAGACTGAGCCGTGTAAGGAGCAGAGGCAAAACACCAACATTGTTATTGTCACATGGACATGAACATAGAAAAGAGATTAATGCACAAATTAGTAAGAGAGTTGCATAAGGTAGTTTGTTGAAAACTAAAATATAAGCCAGGTGTGCTAGTGCATGCCTGTAATCCTAGAAGTCTAGAAGGTTGAGGGAGGAGGCTTGCAAGTTCATGCCCAACCTAGACAATGAAACAACTTAGTGACCCTGTCTCAAAACAAAAATAAAAAAGGGCTGGGGATGTAGCTCATTGTGAAAGCCCTTGGTTCTATTCCCAATGCCACCAAGGAAAAAAAAAAGATAAAGTTAATAATGGGTTCCTCTGCAATACTATTACATTTCCTGAGAATGTAATTAAAATTAGATGTCCTGCACACTATTCAAGTATTTATGTGTCAAACAAATAAAAATGCACAAGATCTAAAAAAAGTGAAACCTCATTGTTTAGATTTTTGATAAAAGAACTGAATGCATAAATAACAGGATAATGTCTTTACCTTGAAATAATATAAATTTTCCATCAAATGATCTTTATATTAAATGAAATTCCTGTAAAAATTCTAGCCCAATTGTATTGGAGCTTGACAAACCAATTATACGGTATTTATGGAAGAATAAAGATCTACTGAAACAAGTGGGTTTTTTTTTTGTTTTTTGTTTTTTTTTGTTTTAGCACCAGGAATTGAACTCAGGACCTTGGGCTTGCCAGACAGGCACTGTGCCGGTGAACTATATCCCCAGTCTGGCCCATAATGTTGAAAATGAAGGGAGGGTTTTGCTCTACACAAATTACAACGCCCTCAGCATTCAAATAGTGTAGTATTGGCACAGAAACAAATAGGTACGTGGTGGTGCACGCCTTTAATCCCAGCACTCGGGAGGCTGAGGTAGGTGGAGCGTTGTGAGTTCAAGGCTGGCTTGGGCTACAACGTGAGAAGGCCGGTCTGAACTACATAGTGCGACCCTACCTCACAAAAGCTAGGGCTGGGAGTTTGGCTCAATGGCTTAAGCACCTGCCTGGTAGGCACAAGATTGTGAGTTCAATCCCTGGTACTGACCAAAAAAAAAAAAAGAACATTGACTTTTTATAATGGAGAAAAATACAACTGAGTTTCTATTTCATTCCATATACTTAAACTCCAAATAGATTAAATACCTTTTTTTGGTGGTGGTGGGGTTGAGACAGGTTCTCACTATGTAGGTCAGGTTGGCCTTGAACTCAGTATGCAGCCTGGGTTGGCCTTGAACTCGTGGCAATCCTCTTGGCTCAGCCTCCCAAATTCTCTGATTACAGGCATATAGCACCATACCCAGCTAAATATCTAATTGTTAAAGGTAAAAGTATAAAAGTGATAATTTACATGTATCATAATATTTCTGTGATAGGAGATGTTTCTCATGACTTTTGAAGCATAATACACAAGATGACAAGTGGTGGATTTTTTTTTTTCTTTTCCTTGCAGTACCAGGGATTCAACTCACAACCTTGCACCTGCCAGGCAGGCACTTAAGCCACTAACCCAAACTCCCAGCCTTTTGAAGCAGGGTCACACTATGTAGTTCAGGCCAGCCTTGCTCACATTATAGCCCAAGCGGCCTTGAACTCACAGCGCTCCACCTACCTCAGCCTCCTGAGTGCTGAGATTAAAGGTGTGCGCCATCACACCCGGCCAAGAAGTGGTGGGTTTTGACCACATCAAAATGAAGTGTTGCTTTACTACAGACAGAATTAACAAATGAGTGATATGCTGAGAGAAGATACTCTTCATGTCATCGGTCAACAAAAGGCTATAACTACTATAATCGAGGAACCTTCAAAAACCATCACAAAAATGAAAAAAAGGAAATTAATAAAAAAATTAATGTGCAAGCCGGGTTTGGTAGCACACACCTGTAATTCTAGCACTTGAGAGACTGAGGCAGAAAGATCACTGTGAGTTCAAGGCCAGCCTGGGCTATGTAGTGAATTTAAAGCCAACCTGAACTGCATAGCAAGACTCTATCTCAAACAAACAAGCAAACTAGCAAACACCAAAATAATGGACAAAAGATGCATACAGGCCAAATACAAAAAGAGAAATCAGAATGGCTAACGTGTGAAGAGAGACTCCTCCTTACTGTTGGTTAAAGAGTCTTTTATCTGATTTATGGATTGACAGTATTCTCTTTCAGTCTGTGCTTGCTAATTCTTTCTTTTTTTTTTAACAATAATGTTTTGAGTTTTAATTTTTATGAGATCCAAACTTATTGTTTTTAATGATTGATGCTTTTTGAAGCCTGCTTTTAAAAATCTTTGCCTACTCCAAGTTCACAAGTATTTTCTCCTGTATTGTTTCTAGTAGTTTTATTCTCTTCATTTAGGTCTATGAAATACTTTTAAATTTTTTATGGTTCAAAATCAGAGTCAAGCCGGGTATAGTGGCACATGACTGGAACCCCAGCACTCAAGAGGCTGAGGCAGGAGGATCGTTGCAAATTCGAGACCAGCCTGGGCTATAAAGTGACCTCAAGTCCAGCCTGAACTGCATAGCGAGACCCTGTCTCAAAAAAGACCAAAAAAAAAAAAAAAAGTCAAGGTTTAGGGTTTTTTCCTCCCTCATATGGATCTTTAGCTCACTCTTCTTTCCTTCTTCTTCTCCTCCTCCTCCTCTTCCTCCTCCTCCTCCTCTTCCTCCTCCTCCTCCTCCTCCTCCTCCTCCTCCTCCTCCTCTTCTTCTTCTTCTTCTTTTTGTACTGGGAATCAAATTCAGGACCTTGTTCTTGCCAGAAAAGCAGTGTGCCACTAGGCGATATCCCCAGAACCACCCCCTTTCCTTTTTTGTGTTTTGAGACAGGGTCTCACTATGTATGTAGCCCAGGCTGGCCTTGCACCTGTGGCTATCCTGCAACCTCAGCCTCCTGAGTGCTGGGATTACATGCGTGTACCACCAAACCTGCGTATTTCTACATTATAAAGACCATAGCATACTGCTATTAATTTTGCCTTTGTTACTTTCAAGTTTTTTAAGCTGAAAAGTTTATTCTAGTTACCTATATATTTACCAATTTTTTGCTGTTTGTTTCTATTTGATGTTTTTCTTCACTTGAATTACTTTCTTTGATACTTCTTTCTTTTTTTCAAATCCATTTTATTCATAGATAAAAAGAAAGAAAAAAAGGAGAAGAAAAAAACTTACAACAAAATTTTAAAGTACATCAATCGGGGTAACAATGGTACATACATTGAGCATTGTCATCCCCAAATCATTCACCCAGAGCACAAGACATCTGCCTTCAATTGTTCAAACAATACCAGTATAAATCTTTCTCTTCAGCGAGCTCAGAGAAATCGGTAGCCTTTGATACTTCTTATTGTGCAAGTGTGTTGGTAATGCATTCTCTCAGCTTTTGTCTCAAAAAAATCTTTACCTCCATTGTTTTGTTGTTGTTTTGTTTTTAGTTTTTTTTTTTGCGACAGGGTCTCACTATTTAGTGCAGGCTGCCCTTGAACTTGCTTGTGTAGCCCAGGCTGGCCTTGAACTCACAGGGATCCTTTTGCCTCAGCCTCCTGAGTGCTGGGATTACAGACATATGCCACCACACCCCACTTTATCTCCATTTTTGAAGGATCCTTTTGCTAGGTATAGAATTTTAGGTGACCAGCTGTAGCTTTTCTCTCATCATTTTAGATATGCTGTTTCACTGTCTTTTGAGATGCAGTGTTTTGGACAGAAAGTCAATGCTTATTCCTGGTTTTGTTTTTCTGTAGGTGCTGTGTACTTTTTCTGGTTGCTTAAAGATGTTCTACTTTACTTTGTTTATAATTAAAATGACTCTCAGTCCCATATGCATTTTTGTCTGACCTTGTAGGGTTTCAACCTAGGCAGGCATAGCTTAGTACTCAATGACACAATTACGGGGCCTCTGAGCAGATTTTTCTCTGTGCAGTTCCTTCCTTTCTGGTTCTCTGTCTTGCAAATTCCAGCTGTTCTGCCTTCCTGCACCCTGATCTTTCCCTCTCAGCTCAGTGGGTCTACTGTTTTCTTCTTCAAGGCCATGCACTATAGTCTGCAAAGTGCTTTCAGGCAGAAAATCTAATGTTGGTAGAGCTCACCATTTCTATTACCCTTCTCTTGGGAATGAATCCTTCGATGCCTGTTGTCTAATATACAAAAACAGTTGTTTTTATATTTTGTCCAGATTTCCATCAGTGGTTACTTCATTGTGGATGGAAATAAAAGATTCAAGATGATATTTTGAAGTACAATTTTATAGAAATTAATCCAAAGTTCTTGGATAAGACCTACATCTTCCTAGACTAACAGGTTGCATGGGATCCAAAGATTCAGTCCAAAAGTTTCCCACATTAGCATGGCGTGGTTGCATTAGACTTGGTTGCGTAGGGTGCTGGCGAAGCCACTCTGCTTGCTTGTGTGTGTGTGTGTGTGTGTGTGTGTGGTGCTGGGGATTGAATCCAGGGCCTTGTGCATGCAAGGCAAAAACTCTACCACTGAGCCACATCCCCATCCCTCTAGTTGCTTCTTTGACCTCAGGTGTTTTGGGCAGCAGTCAAGTGTGTCTGAAAGACAGAACAGATATTCCTCCAGACAGGAATTGTAGACCTTAGAGGGCCTCTTATCCTCCAGGAGGAGTGGGAAGAGGGGACAGTGTGGTCTGCAAATTTGTTTCAGCTATAACCAGTGGATTTCCACTAGAAGGGTGGCATCGTTTTAAAATTTTTCTGCAGTTTCTATTTCCCTGTGGAGAATATTATCTTATCTTATTTATTTATTTATTTGGTACTGGGGATCGAACTCATGACCTCATACTTGCCAAGCAGGTGCTGTGCCGCTGAGCTATATCCCTGGTCTATCTTTTTTATTTATAATGATCGAATTTTCCTTTAGATTCATATACATGCTTATATATGATGAGTGTGCCTAATTTGAAAATCTGAAATCTGACATGCTCCAAAATCTGAAATTTTTTGAGCATGGACATGAGGCCACAAGTGAGAAATCCCACACCGCTGTGTTCTCAAAACACAGGCACACTAAAAATACTGCCTATCTGTATATGAATCATAAATGCATTTTGTGTCCAGACTTGGGTCCTATCACCATGTGTCTCATTGTGTATATACAAATGATCCAGAATTTAAAAACAAATTTAAAAATCTGGGCTGGATGTGATGGCACACACCCATAATCCTGGCACTCAGGAGGCTGAGACAGGAAGATCACTGCAAGTTTGAGGCTAGCCTGGGCTCCATAGTGAATTCATGGCCAGCCTGGACTCCACAGCAAGACCCTGTTTCAAAACAAACAAACAAACAAACCAAAAACATGTTGCTATGTGGTTCAGGCTGGTCTTTGACTCACTTTGTAGCTCAGGTTGGTCTCCAGTGCACAGTGATCCTCCTTCCTCAGGTTTCCAAATCCTGGAATTATAGGTGTGTGCCACCATGCCTGGCTCTAATATCACTTTATGTTTATTTCGATCAACTGTCTTTTTTCTATTGTTGGCGGTCATGTTTTCCTGTCTTAATACATCAGGTAAATTTGGATTATATACTAGAGGTTGTGATAACATGTTATAGAGACTCTACCCTTTATATTTCTCTGAGGAATATTAATTCTCTCCCCCAGATTTATCCAAGTATACTTGATGAATGAAAAAGTATATGTAAAGTGTACATTATATATGTGTGTGTATATATATATATATATTTTGTGTGTGTGTGTGTGTGTGTGTGTGTGTGTGGCACCAGGGATCAAACTCACAAACTCACAACCTTGAACCTGCCAGGCAGGCGCATAAGCCACTGAGCCAAACTTATGTATCCACTGTAAAATGATTAAACAAGCTAGTCAACATATTCATCACCTTATATTCAGATCATTTGTGTGTTCGAGGGGGAAAGAACATGTAAAATCTACTTTCTTGGTGATTTTCAAGCATGAAAAGTACTGGTTTCTATTAAAGGAAATAATACACGTGGCTGGACTCCACCTCCTCCACAGAGGAGGGGAGCTGAAATCTCAGTGCAGTTCTTTTAGCCTCGGCCATCTGCTTTGTGACTCCCTCCTGCATGATTCTGAGATCAGCAAGAGACTTAGACATTTGATGCAGGTATCTTGGGCCTCCTCTTCCATAGCATACTTTTTCTTATTTTTAAAGTGTTTTTTGTTTTGTTTTGTTTTATTTTTTTGTCTAGTCACTTTTTTGTCACTATATTTTGTTCTTCAAGCACTGAGACTTTTCTGTCTCCTTTCTGGGTGCGTGTGCGGGGGCAGCCCAGAGTGGGCGCTCAGGCTTACACCCCTGCAAAGGGAAGCTCCCCCAGTGCTGCTCTCTTCCTGTAGACATCGATGTTCCTCCAGGATTTACCTTTTCACAGCTCTTTGGGTCCTTCAGTTGGTGTTAGTTTGTGGTTGTTACCTCTGGAGGTTGGTCAGATGGGAGAACAGGACCTTGGGTGGCCACTGTCACCAACCCCATGATTCTGTTAGCTTCTGCAACTCAGAATGATTAGGGGCTGGGAGGAGAATCTAAACAGGCTGAGCTTAACTCTGAAATGACTGAACAAACCTGAAAGTGACAAACCCTCCCCTGAAAAACAACCTGGAACCAATTTGATTAACCTCTATGTTCTTGTAAAATGGAGGTTCAGCCTTCATATGATGCAGAGTAGAGAAATTTGCATTTGCTGTCTACAGTTTGTCACTTGAACCAGGCAATGTGGTGTCCACCTATAACCCCAGCACTCTGGGGGAGCTGAGGCAGGAGGATCACAAATTCCAACCTAACCTGGGCAATTTAACGACTTGGCATGGCCCTGTTTCCAAATGAAAATAAAACAACAAAAAAGAGATAGGGATGTAGCTCAGTGCTAAGGCTCTGGGTTCAATTGCCAGTACCACAAAACATTCTGTAGCTTTTACCTTCTCTCCTTTTTTTTTTTTTTTTTTTTTTTTTGGGTACTGGTGATCAAACTCACAACCTAATGCTTTCTAGGCAGGCACTTGTACCACTGAGCTAAATCCCTAGCCCCAGCCTTCTCTCCTTGAAGACAAACACTTGAAGACAGTAACTGTAGGGTTGGGGAGAGGCTGGGTTAAAAAACAGTACTGTTCTTGCACCAGTAGAACAGTGAGGGAAGGGAGGTCTAGAAGATTTTAAAATCTAACCCCTGATCGCTGGGCTATGTGCTTCTAATGAACTTTTGAGGCATAAATTCTTGACCTGAGCGAGTCCCTTCCTATGAAAAGAGGTGTACAATCAGGGAGTCCAGGCTCTGGGACCCCTCCCCTTTTTTGTACTGGAACTTGAACTCAGGACCTTGCACTTGCTAGGCAGGTGCCATTCCTCTGAGCTATATCCCCTCTTCCCCCTTTTTTAAAAATAGGCTTTCACTGTGCATTTCAGGCAGGCCTTAAACTCACTTTGTAGCACAGTCTGGCCTTGAATCACTTTGTAGAACAGGCTGGCCTCAAACTTGCAGTGATCCTCCTGCCTCAGCCTCCCAAGTGCTGGGATTACAGGCATGCGCCGCCACTCCAAGTTTGGGATCCCTTTCTGAACTGAAAGTGCCTCCTCGGCTCCTTGCCCCTAAGGTCCCACTTCTCTCTGGCCTCAGTTGCACTGATTCCCTAGCTGAGGAGCTTGGGGCCGGTGGCTGGGCCTGAGCTGCAGCAGGGTAGAGCAGCTCGGCATTCATTCTGCAGAGCTCTTTTCTCTGCACACTGGGTCAGACCTGTGGCTTTGTCAGGGGGACATTTGGATCCTTGGGCAGTTGAACCTGACCAGCTTGCCTACTCTACTTTATTGTGTTCCTTTATGGTTTTTAGTTTTTTGAAACTGAGTTTTTCCCTGTGTTACCCAAACTGGTCTGGAACATACAGTCTTCCCACTGCTATCTCCCGAGTAACTGGGAGATAATTTTGTTGTTGTTGTTGTTGTTGTTGTTCTACTATAATTTTTTTTAAATTTAAAATCAGGATTTCCATTTCTGTGCCTCTTTAGGAGAGGTGTGCTGTTCATCCATCTACACCTGCCCTAGGTTTTTGCTCAAGTCTAGGTTAATAGTGAACCAAGCACCCAGAACAACAGTCTGCCTGGGAAAAGTTTTTCTCCCAATGATTTCAGGAAAATTCTCAGGACAGAGCTCCATTGGGCTGTCTTGGATCACGTGAGCACCACTAACCCAGTCACTGAAGGCCAGGGAGATGCTGAGCTCTGATTGGCAGGCCCTGCTCATAGTCATTCTTTTAGTTGAGGGTGGAATTAACTCTAAGTCACTTGGAAGAAAGGGGACTTCAGGGGCAAAGCTATTACCTACAGGAGAGAGATGGGGTAACATCGACAGATTTTCTTACATTCTGGACCCAGAGCTCTTTTCTCACAAGAACCCACTGAGATCTGTGCTGCTTGAGATAAAGGCCGTGAGGTTCAGAAATCAGTACCTTGCTATGAACTGGGCGTCCTGCACTTGAACGTCCTTTCTTTTGAAGGTTGGGCCTGGCACCTCCCGCTGACCTGGCTCCTTCAGTGTCTTCCACCTGCCCCCCTACTCCTTCTCCTCTGTCTGCCTCCCCAGCACCAGGAAACTGCTGGCATTTCAAAAAAAGAGGAGAAAATTGGCAGTAGCCATGAGTTGAGACGACTTGATAAAATATTTCTTGTTTTCTCGAGTTTACATAGACCAAGTTTTCACTGTTGCTATGGGGTGGGTTGGCAGAGAGATGAAAATAAATCTGTGTAATTTATTTTTTTCCATGCGTCAAGTATATTTCCGCTTGCTTCACACACATACACACACGCGCGCGCACATGCCCGCACATATAGGCTTTAATAAAATACTTAAACCCCTTTAATGCTCTCTGTGGAAGGAATAAATATGTACTGTACTTTCAACTTCTGTTCTTTGAAATACCATATGGTCTGCACTGTGAGCTTAAAATACTCTGGTGAGCGGATGCTTTCATGCAGTAGATAGCCAGGTGGAGCTTTCCCCGCCAATCTCACAAGGTTAATTAATCCTTTAAAATACAGCACAGAGGGGTCCTTGAGTCAGGAACACGCGCCGTCAGAGGGAGGTGGCCCGTCGGCTGTACCGGGCTGCGAAGGGAGTACAAAGGCACCCGGCAAGGTGGGCTGGGCCGGGATCAGCCCCTCTGCCCGATGGCGCCTTTGATGAGTGCGCTCAGTCACTCAGATACTCACAGTTTGCATCCTGCATAATCAGGGATAACGGGCTGATGGTTTGCATGAATAACTAAGTTTGTCATTCTGTGTAATTTTCCCTCAAAAAGAGCCCTCCCCTCCCCCTCCCATTTCTCAGATCCAGTGCATATGTACGGAGGGTCGGGAAATAAAGGAGAGGACGCTGGATAGCTGGAGTACCCCCAGGAAGTTGGGCATAGGTGGTTGGACCCTGGGGTTTGTAAGGTCAGGTTTGTGCCAGGGTCGCAGCTCTGTGGAGCCTGGAGGGAAGGCATCACGGGACACAGGGACAGCCTGGCTTGCCAGATGCCTTCTGGGCCCGCCTCCTCCTGGCTTTGGGCCTCAGTTTTCTGTACCAGGAGCGTTTAACCCAGACTACAGGGCCTCAAAGGGACTGTCATCTCTAAATTGGGATAAACAGAATCAGAGGAAGAGGAGGGAGAGAAAGTGGCATTTACCCGGCAGCCGCAGAGGCGTGACTGTTTTCCAGAACATCCGTACTGGCCCGTGCACAAATATATTTTAGCCTAAATCATTTATCACATGAAAAGTGATAAATATTGACCAGTACATATATTTGGTATAAAAATGATTACCTAGAGCATTGTGAATAATCCATATTTTTTGTGACCTAGTTTTGCCTCATCCCCGCCTTCCCCCTTTTTCTTTTAAAAGAATATCCTGGAAACCTTAGCGCGTGGGCTTCTTCCCCAAGCAAGGCTGGAGCAGCCCCAAACCATTTCACCTAATGGCCAGTAGGTGGCAGTTCTGAGCTTTCGTCCTGGCCACCCCTCTTCTCAGGGTCCCCCAGGACTCAGGTGCCTGGGGAGGCTCAGGGCTCGCAGGCGGTAGAACTGCCGAAAAGCCAGACTGGGCAGCCGTGTGAGGCTGCCTGTCCACCCCTTCCACTCGTGATCCCGTGCGAAATAGGAAGCGGACTTCCTGAAGAAGTTACGTTATCAGTGAGATCTGAATGCCATCAAAGGATTTCAGGCAAGAAGAGAACAGAACATACGACGGTCCAGAGAACCCAGGCTGGTGCTTTCAAGAACTCACAGAGGGCTGTTGTGACTAAAAAGTATCTGAGGATGGTGAAAGGGCTGGGGTGTCAAGACGACACTTGACCTGAGGGGACAGCACGTCCCGGGCTTCCTGAGTGGTCTGAACTTTGTTTTGAGGGCAGAATCTTTCCTGTTTTTGGAAAGATTGCTGACTGCTTGACTGTCATCTCCCCACACACCGGGTAGTGACATCCGTGCCTCCCACTGCGCATGGGCGCAGGGGTGGGGGCATAGCACATCCTCTAGCCCCTTGACTGCGCCCAATGAGAAGGGGCCAGAAGAGACTGTCCCGGGAACCCCTTCCGACCAACTCCCATGGCCTCGGTGAGGAGGGTCCCTCAGGGCGTCCTCTGCTCTAAATAAAGCGGGGGCGTGGTGGCTGAAGGTCATCACACTTTCTACTGGGCCATTTGGAGACAGCAATTCCCCCACATCGAGGCAGCATCTCCCTTTCTCCAGCAGTCACAGAGCACACGCCCTTCCTGGGTAGATGTCTGTCAAGGGAAAAGACGTGGCATGGAAGTGAAGAAGCAGTCTGTGATGATTGTACTTGGGTGTCCGCTGGTTTGGGACAGACGAGGGGGCAGGTGCATGCATGGGTCCAGTATAGATTTTTTTTACCCTACTGGCTCCACGCCCCCTGTCAACCAGTTCTGGAACCCCACAGAAAAGGCCCCAGCCTGAGTGACACAGGATATTGTGCAACAGCAAAGCCCAGCGCAGGCTCAATTGGTAATTAATTAATCATGCTCCCCAAGTGTCTCCCAGAGTCCTTCATGCAGGGGAGAGAGCAAGAGGCTGCAGAAACTCCATTGCGAGGGCTGCTGAATGACTAATGGCTATTGAGATATAATGTCCACTAAGTCACATCTGATTCTGTATTTAACGTTTAAATATTTAATTAATTAAATGCGCCAAATATTTAATTAAACACCATCAAAGCCACCATGACACTCCACTCTGCATAATTCAGAGGCAAGTCAGCCATCTCTTCATGCTCCTCACCCTCCTCCTAACAGTGCCGTCAGTCCCTCTGCCTGGCAGGAGGGACGCTCACTTTGGAACCCATTCGGAGACTCAGGGCGTCCCATGTCTGGGGCACAATTGCTTGATTAGATGTCAAACTGGTCACAGTAGACAGGGTTCGCTTTCTTCTACCCTCCCCAAGTAGACACAATGAAGATTGGCTGCTGGGCTCCTGGGAGGCAACATCTGTCTTTTTTTTTTTTTTTTTGTACTAGGAATTGAACTCACTACCTCATGCTTGCCAGGCAGGAACTGTGCTATTGAGCCATATCCCCAGGCCTAGAAGGCCACATCTGTACCAGTCTTCCTGCCTGTGATAAGGGATCCTGGTCTTGGCCACACAAGTGGGTATGTGACCCAATCTGGGCCAATCACAATCCTTCTCCAGCTTTTTTTTTTTTTTTTTTTTGGTAACAGGAGTTAGAGGGGCAAGAGTCTTGCTCTCCCTGGAGGTGAGGAAGTAAACCAGGACTTCCTGAGGCCATGTTCCCTGCCACCAGAGATTGTGAGTCGTTAGTAGGATGGATGTGACATGCTAAGAGAAAAGAGAAAGTCCTAGGCAGTCTCACCCTGTTCTAGTCCCTGCCTGCATCCAGCCACTCTGGAAGACAGAACCACCCTGTTCTCTCTGCAGTGGGATAGGTGGGTCAGTCGTATCCTGTGTGCTTAAGCCAGTTGAAATCAGTTATAACTAAAGGAGGCTTGATCAACCCCCTTTCCCCAATTAGGGTTGTGTAGCTTATATGTGGATTAAATGACTTTTACTTATTTAACTCTAAATGGTACTCGTTAGTAGCTCAGACACCTGCCTGCAAATTATAGTTTCCTTGAATATGTCCCACTGACACTTCTGATTTGCTGCTGGTGAGACCAGCATGTTTCTGCATCCAGGAGCTCAGATAGTGTCACTCTCTTTCCCTTTTCGTCTCCCCTTCCCTACATCTCTATTCTGACCCTGCCTTTGCTAGGTTGGTTTCATTCTCCAGCAAACTTTCTTCCTGCTCTGGCTCCAGCAGCTCCAGGTTTACATGAGCCTTACAAGGAGATATCCCAGTGGGATGGACTTTGGTTTTGAATCCATTTGTGAACTGATCACTGTGTCTTGGTTGGAATGCACTCATGGGCTCCTTGAGGAGTGTGCCAGGCAGGTGTGTGTGTGTGTGTGTGTGTGTGTGTGTGTGTGCAGGCGCACACACATCTGTGAATGGGGTAGGATGGGTGAAAAGAGCGGCTCATCCCTTGGGGAGAGTGAGTGGATGCAAGTGGAAGTGGGGAGCAGGCTACCACAGTGCCACACTGCCTGGGGATCGCCCCAACTCTGGAGACTCCCTGCAGAGGGAAAAAGTGTGGGGCTGGAGGCAAGGCTGGCCCAGGGGAGCAGAAGCAGGGGCAAGTCCTGCATTCCAGCCTGGAGGGACACTGTGGTTTTCAGTGCTCATTCCTGCCCTGGAGGGATGGGCTGGCATCCAGGCAGTTACGCAGTGTAAACTGCAGGAGAGGAGGGCGGGTGTCTGACAGAGCAAGCCCAGTGCACCAGGAAAGCACTTACTCTGGACCAGGCAGATACTCAGAGATTTAGGGCGGACCTGGGGTCTGCAGGCTGGGGGATGATTCAACCATCTGACCATCTGCCAAAGAGTAACCAACCCATGGGGATGGTTACCCCCAGGAGAAGGGAAGGAGACTGTGCATGGAACTAAAACCGTAGAATTGGGAGTCACTGATAGACAAATCATATGATTGATAGTTAATAGTATGCATTATGCTTATTGTTTACTGGCTGACTCGCCTCATGTTTCAGTTATCCACAGGTACAACTACCCCATAAACTAGTGGCTTACTATTATTTCTAATGACTACATGGGTGATTGGGCTTAGCTGGTCAGTTCGCTCGCTGTGACATTGGCTGGGATCATTTCAATGGCTGCATTCAATTTGGGGCTTGACTGAAGCTAGAATACTAAGGTGGCCTTTGTCTTGGTCACTTCTCTTGTTGCTGGGACAAAACACCTGACACGTCCAGCTAAAGGAGGAGAGGGTTATTTTGGCTCATGTTTCAGTCCATAGTCAACTGGCTCCAAGGCAGGACACCATGGCACAGGGGCCTGGTGAGGAGCAGTTGCTCAACTCAGCCCAGCCAGGCAGGAGCTGGAGGGAGAGCCCCCCTCCCAACCACACCACCAGAGACCTGCGTCTTTCTACTAGACTCCTAACAAGTCGGCTATATCACCCCTGAACCTAACCACCTTCCAGGAGCCCCACCTCTCAGGGCATGAGGCTTTGGGGGGGCATCTAGATATAAACCATAACAGCCTTGCTCATGTCAGACACCTCAGCTGAGGTGGCTGAAATGACTGGGCGCCGGCTGGGTGTGTTAGTCAGTCTTTTCATTGCTGGACACCATACCTGACACCCAAAACTTAAAGGAGAGAAGGTGGAATTTGCCTTACAGTTTGGGGGATTCAGTCTGCAGTTGGTTGGCTTCAGGGCAGAGATACCATGGTAGAAGTACATGGCAGAAACTGTTCCTCAGACAAAGGACAAATATCTAGGATATATAAAGAACTCAAAAAAAATCATTCCCCCCAAATTTAAAGATCCAATCCAAAAATGGGCATCTGAGATGAATACACACTTCTCAGGTGAATTAGAAAGGCAAATAAATCCATAAAAATGTTCAGCATCACTGGTCATTCAAGAGATGCAAATTAAAGCAATGAGATTCCATCTCATTCCAAAAGGAATGGCTATTGCCAAGAAATCTGGGGATAGAGCTCAGCAGCACAGCGCCTGCCTGGCAAGACAAGGTTGTGAGTTCCATACCCAGTACCAAAAAAAAAAAAAAAAAAAAAAAAAAAAAAAAAAAAAAAAAAAAAAAAAAAAAAAAAAAAAAAAAAAAAAAAATCAAACAATAACAAATGCTCTCAGGGCTGTGGAGGAAAAAAGAACCCTTCTTCGATGTTAGTGGGAGTGTAGACTGGTGCAGTCACTGTGGAGGTTCCTCAAAAAACTAAAACTAGAGATTCCATTCCACCCAGCTATTTCCTTTCTTGGTATCTTCCTGAAAGAATTAAAAGCATCATACCACAGCGATATATGTATACCCACATTTTTAGCAGCACTTTTGGTAACAGCTAAATCTTGGAAACAGCCCAAATGCCCATCAGCTGATACGTGGATAAAGAAGATGTGTTTTTTTTTATACAATGGAATACTACTCTGCCACAAAGAAGGATAAGCTTGAGACATTTCAGCTAAGTGGATATATCCTGAGACAGCACTCTTTTTTTTTTTTTTTTTTTTGCGGCACTGGGGATTGAACTCACAACCTTGTGCTTGCCAGGGCAGGCGCTTAAGCCGCTGAGCCAAACTCCCCAGCCCTGGTTTTTTGAGGCAGGGTCGCACTATGTAGCTCAGGCCGGCCTTGCGCTCGCGTTGTAGCCCAAGCCAGCCTCGAACTCACAACGCTCCACCTACCTCAGCCTCCCGAGTGCTGGGATTAAAGGCGAGACAGGACTCTTAAATGAAATGAATCTGACACACGTGTTTAAATACCATATTGTTCCTCTGGTGTGAGAAATGAAAAATGTAACTAAGGACCAAAATATTACTAGGTATTGGGAAATGGGAAGAAAATATTCAAATGGGAAGAGGAACAAGGAAGGAGGGAGTGGTAAAGAAAGGACAGGACAAGAAAAAAAAGAATAGAAGGAAAAAATGGAAACAAAGCTTTTGTAAATGAGGGGAAGAGGGCTTGAAGGGAAGAGAGGAGAATGGAAAAAGAAAAAAAAAAAGAAAAAGCAAGATACAGGTACAAATTCCCTATGATGAAATTTATCATTATGTATATCTAAAATATACTGACAAAAATTTTTTAAAAGCTAAAAAACAAAACAACAACAAAAAAAGAAAGAAAGAAAAGAAGTGCATGGCAGAGTGAAGCTTCTTAGTTCATGGCACCATGAAGCAGAGCAGGGAAAGGCCAAGAGAGCAGCCCAGGCCAGGCCTCCATGACCCGCCTGGACACATCCAGGAGCGTGCTTTACTGACCTGCTAGGGCTTCCTAATCCAGCGAAGTGGACGCATCAGGATTAATTGTCACCCTGGGCCTCTTTCTGGCTAGGAGAATCTGAATTCTTACTGTGACACTGGGTTCCCACAGACCCAGATCAAAAGCTGCCGGGTGGCTTCCTGAAGGACTAGCCCCAGAAGAGGACAGCCTCACTCCTGTGACATTCTACTGGTCAAAACCAGCTCAGGTTCAAGGCGAGAGAAATTCGCTTCCAACTCTTGATGGAAGGAGGAGCACCACACACAGCATAGTCGGAACTGTTGGCCGCCATCTTTGCAGAAGGCCTACCACATCCCACTAGCATGTAACCCACAGGGCAAGGACTTTGTAACTCTTTGGTTCACGATATGATGCCATAATGGACACTGGAACCATCTCTGGCATATGGTAGACAGGAAACATTTGTTGAATAGATTAGACTAGTTTTTCCAACATTCAGTTTCTTTCATTAGTTTTTTTAATTGGTACATTTTAAGCATATATAGATAATATTCACCATAGGGAATTTGTATCTGCACATGATATATATCTTACTCTTCCATTTCCATTCTTTTTTTTTTTTTTTTTTTTTTTTTTTTTTTTTTTTTTTTTTTTTTTTTTTTTTTTTTTTTTTTTTTTTTTTTTTTTTTTTTTAGACAGGGGTCTCATCATGTAGCTCAGTCTGTGCTTGAACTCACTGCATAGTCCAGGCTGTCCTCAAACTCATGTCTAGTTTCTTGCCTCAACCTCCTGAGTAATGGGGCTACAGTCACATGCCACCACACCTGACTGCCAACATTTGGTTTATATTCAAACACTTTTATGAAAGATAGATATACAACAGTTTTAAAAATAATTTTTGCAGTTCTGGAGATTGAACCCAGAGCCTTTTCACTGAGATAAATTCCCAGCCCTTTTTTATTTTGGGACAATTTGTTGCTAAATTGCTGTGATCTTCTTGCCTCAGCCTCCTAGAGTTCTGGGATTACAGGCATGTGCTATCATGTTCAGTTTACAAAAAAGAGATTTTGAAGATGGGGTTGGGGTGCAATGACCATACTTCCTTCCCTATGTAATGACAGTCTGTCTTACCCTCTCCTCACATATGCACAGGTTTATTAAGAACATAAAAGAGACCAAAAATAAGACAAGCAAACATGGGCTTCCTGGAAGCCTCTAGGCCTGAATTCAAGGCTGTGGATATCCTTGTTCCTTCCTGGGCCTTAATTTTTCCATATGGAAAGTGGGTACATGGGTGTTATTGATTAAATGGGCTTGAAGGGCTTCTAGTGTTGTAGGTTTACAGTTATGTTAAAATGCAGATTTATTCACTCATTTACATATTAGTGCTGTGAGTCAGGCTGGGTTAGGTGCTGGGACCCAGAAAATACAGTTAATGCCCTCATGGAGACATAAATAGGTGTATTATTCTCTTTTCTGTCACTATAACAGAATACCTGAGTTGAGGAAATTTATAAAGGAAAAGAGGCTTCAAATCCAAATTCAGTAGCATCTGGTTGGCTCCTGGCTGTGCTCTTCTGCACACAGCGGCAAAGTGGGTGGGCGGGCCGCATGCGCAGAAGCACGGACCCTTCAGGGTCCACTTGCTTTGAATCTGCTCTCGAGGAAATTATGCAGTGCCACAAGAGGGCGTCCTTACTCCCCTAAGCGGGCATTCATCTATTCACCAGGGCTCCGCCCCGGGACCTGCACCTTTTGCTAGACCCCTGGGCTGCAGTAAGGAATCAAGCTGCAACTTGAGTCTTGGTGGAGAGAAATGATGCTCAAACTATAGCAACAGGTAAGTATGATCCGCATACTAGGAGGCGGGTGGCACACACGACCTGAAAGACGTAGGTAAGACTGTTTCAGAAACCGGAGGGTGGTAGTGCACATCTGTAGTCCTGTTTACTTGAGAAGCTGAGGCAGGAGGATCACAAATTGGAGGCCAACCTGGACCACACAGTGAAACAGGGTCTTTTTCAAAAGAAAAAGACTACTTCGGCAACCATAGGCCAGTGGTTGTGTCGCTGGCCATCTAGTACTCGTCCAGTGGCAGCCACCTAAATAGAGCTTTTAAAATGCCGATGGTGAAGTTCCCACCTCTAGGGATTCCCACTTAATTGTGCTGCCATGTGGGCCGGTGTTTAATCCGTTTTAGAAGCTCTTGGGCAATTCTATTACGCCGCCAGGGTCTCCGGTGCTGTTCTCCAGCTCCTGCGGGATCTCAGCTCTCTTCCTGGCTCTACTCTCTCACAAACCCAAACGCGGGGTGCCATCCCCTCTCCTGGATGCCCCCTTCATCTTGCAAAGCAGAACCAAGCTCTGGAGAAGCGGCAAGTTCACCCAGATACCTGCCACCCCATGGGACCTGTACCCTCCCTGCTCGTCTGCTCCTCAGCCCTGGAAAAATGAACTTGGTAGTGTGTGTACCACGGGTGGTCTTAGAAAACCTGGTGTCCGCGTGGCCTGGGAGGAAACCGTCCTAGTTTCGTTACTGCCAGCCCAGTAGGGCCCAAACTGCAGTGCTGGCTCGTGTCCACCAGGGAGGTGCCAGCAGCCCGACCCACCTGGGTGTCAGGGAACCCCTGGCCCCGAAAATGGGCACCCCACCTGTGAGAACCCGGGAACCGAGGGAAGAAGTCCCAGCTGAAAAACCAGGGTTATACACACTGCCTAGGAAAGAAGAGAACTTGAACCAAAAACGGCAGAAGAATTTTCAAGATGAACTAGCAGTCGGATAGGCTGAGGGAAGACTATCAGGATTTAAACAAAACATTTTCTCAGTTTAATAACTCAATTGCTGAACTCAGAAAGAGAATGATCACTGCTGAGAAATAAGCCAGTGTCCTGGGAGTTCACGTGGAGGAAAACCTCACAGCTGTGCGGAACCAGAAAGAGATTTAGAGGACAAATCCAGGGATCTAACATTCAAAGGAGAGGGGCTTCAGAAAAAGAAGAGAAAAGAAAAGAAAAAAGAAACATATAAAGGGAAAACAATAATTGAACAATTAATTAAAGAACATTTTCAGAGCCAAAGAAAGCCTTGATTAAAAGGGCTGATAGAGTTCCAAGAAGAATTAATTAAAAAAAGACATATACTTAGACAGACTCTGGTGTAATTCCTGAATTATAAACTTCTAGACAAAAAAAAAAAAAAA
>RJWM01029179.1:0-24709 GCA_004363535.1 Dasyprocta punctata
GCCCAGCCCCTCACCTCCGGGCCTCTGTTCACGCACACGCCGCGGCACGCACAGCAGCACACGATTATGATGGGGCACACGGTGACAGGTGGCGGCGCGGGCGCCGGGGGCGGTGCTGGAGGGGGAGGGGGAGGAGGTGGTGGAGGAAGAGTACGACGATGACGACTCCGATGACCAGGTTTCTTGGCTCTCTGCTTCTACAAGAGAAATGCACCTGTCCACTTCCCTGTCTGTAGCCTCTGAGGGGCAAGGACATCGGACCCTTGCCCTGGCACCTGCACATGGGGTCAGCTAAGGTTTTGGGGGACAAAAAGGACAGTGGGCAGCACCCCCAATGATGTGAGAGCCCCATGTGACCAGGACAGTCAAACTCCCCTGGTCCCCAACTGCCCCAACTGCAAGGCAAGGCCTTGGTCTCCCGAGGCCGCCCTGGCTGGCAGGGGCCTGCCTGGCTCTCCAGGGATTGGGGGCCTGGCAGCCGACTGTCCCCTCCCCCTGGCGATGCCACCTTCCCAGGCCATGGTGCAGCCAGCAGAGGACCCGGGCAGCACCCTGCTTCCCAGCACCCCCAGTCAGGTCCCCTGGTTCAGCCACTCAGCACTTCCGGTCCCACCCAGCTGAGCTCCAGGCTACCCCCCACCTCATCGCTGTGCTCCTGGGGGGGCACCCTCACAGCTCAGTCCCCTCCCCATCAGCCCTGCGGCCCCCAGGCTGCACCCAGCCAGCCCTGCCCTGCAGGACGCGGGGATGAAGATGAATCCCAAGGCATGTAGTGCGCAGCCAGGGCGCACACGGGGCAGCGCGCCTTTCCCAGAGCCCTGAGCGCTCAGATCCCAGAGGCCCCTTTGGGATCACACAGCCAGTCAGGTCAGCAGGGACGGTGACCGCCGAAACAGGGCCAAGGTGCTCCGTCTGCGACAAAGGCCAGGGCTGGCGGACATGGAGCCAGAGGCTGTAGTCGGGGGCCATCACTGAGCCTCCTGCCCCTCCCTCCTGACCCTCTGTCCCTTCTGCTCCACCAGGTGGGCTGGGGATCTCGGGCACAGGCTTTCTGGTGCCCCACGTGACGCTCAGTGTCCCCCAAGGGCCTGACAACGGCAGGACGCAAAGCAGGACTCACTTTTTTTGGCTTGGGTGCGGGCGGTGGTGGCTCTTCCTCAACCTGGGACATAAGAGATGTTAGGCTTCCTGTGCGGCAGCCTGCCCGGCCCAGGGTCCTGGGGGGACCCCTCCCTGGGACCCCAGCCCACCTGGGTCTGGGTTTCTCTGGGCACTCGCCGGGCTCCGCTGGGTCAGGGCAGATGGGACATGGCCCACAGGAGGGAGCACGGGAGGGTCCCACGTCCCGGTCCCCGGTGCGGAGGGACTCACCGTCCTGCAGCACAGCCACCAGCCCCACCAGAGCAGCACGGGGACGAGCAGCAGAGCCAGCAGCTCCGTGAGGAGCACCAGGGCCTGGCTCGGCATCGTCTGTGGTGATTCCACAATCAGGGGTGGGGCGGCGGTCTGGGAGGTGGTTGTTTCCGGGGGTCCAGGTCGCGTAGTGACTGGGGCTGGAGTCGTGGACGGGGTAACAGTGGTGCCTGGGGTGGTCACATAGATCTCGGGCAAGACGTCCTGTGGAGAAAGCAGCCCCCACGTACCCGTCCTGGTGCCAGGCAGACAGCCCTAAAGGCAGATGCCTCAGGACAGAAAGCTAAAGGTGTCGGGTGGGGGAGACTGAACTGCTGAGGAACACGGGTCTCCCCAGGCCTTGCTGCCCACCTCCCGGCTCTGCATCCTGGGCTCATTCCGCCCTCTCTGAGCCTCTGTGGGTCCCTTCACACAGGGTAGGGACCCCTTTCCTGCCCAGGCACTCAGGGGCTCAGAGGGCTTGGGGGAGCCCAGCTCAGGCCCCATGTGTGCTGGTGAAGGGACGGGGCTATCCCTTGGTCATCACAGTGAAGGGACACTGGCTGCCTGCCTGGCTTCCCCTGAGTCACACGCTGGGTCAGAGGAGGCTGCAGAGGGGACAGGGCTGAGGGCATGGGCAGCAGGGAGGGGACGGCCCAGATCTGCTCCTGCCTCCTCTCCTGGCTGCGCTGTCCCTGCACAGCTGCCCCAGATGGGCCCTGAGGTCAGCCGCTGCCCCGTGTGGCTGTGCGGGACCAACCAAGGCGAGTGCATGGGGGCGGTCCCTCTTTTGGTCCTCACGGGCTGCGCCTGGCCCCGGGTGGCAACAGTGAGCTGCCCCCTCCTCCAGGCAGGTCCTCCCACCCGCTGCCCCAGCTGAGGGCTGGGACAGGGGCTGGGAGAAGCCACCTCGGGGAGCAGCACCTCCCTCCTGGGTGTCTGACTGTGCTGCACTGAGCAGATGACATCTGGACAGCGTCCCCAAGGCAGGAGGAGGAAGGCTCTGTGGGTGACAGCAGGCAGAGGGGCTGCCGGGAGCTGAGGAAGGAGGAGGGCAGGGAGGGGGCAGAGGACGGGGCTGATGACAGGGCTGTCACCATGCAGGTTTCAGGCAGAGTCCTGAGAGGCTCTGGAGCCACATTCACATCTGGGGCACTGATTGAGTGACATGAACCCCTTCCCCTGCCAACAGAACCCAATTCCTGTGCCTGGACACCCATATGAAGGATCCAGGTCCCTAGACCCCAAGGTGGGGCCAAAGGTCTGTCTGCATGGGACCCTCTGCCTCAGCCTCTCTAGGAGCCCGTGCCCAGGGCAGGACTCTCCCCAGCCAGAGCGCACTGCCCCCAGCACTCACACAGTCCTCAGTGGTCTCCACCCTGACACTGCGGGCCAGGAAGTCCCTCCCATCGTTCAGGCTGACTTCCACCGAGATGTTCCTAAGGGACAGACAAGAAACCCAGCCTATGCGGACCAGGACCTTGTTCTCTGCCAGGACAGAGTTCGCGGGTCTGCTCACGGCCATGACTCTGAAAGTCACTGCATTCATGGTGACCAGAGGGAAGTCCCATGGGTCATGAGAGTTGCTTCCCCAAGTCACTGCGAGGTCAGCCTCACAGGGGTGCGGCTCGGGCAGTGAGCGGCCCTCGGGGCGCATGGGGCCATCCTGGCCACCCCTGAATGGCAGGGAGGTCTGCAGGGCGTCACCGTCCTCACTTCCTTGGCTCGCTGTGTGACCCCAGCTGGGAAAGGGGACCCGGAGGAAAGGCTCCCGGCCCAGCCTCTCCTGCATCTGCCCTCAGCAGTGCCCAGGCCTCTGTGTGGCCCTGGGCACCTTGGGGGTCACTCACAGGGGGAGGTGAGGTGGGCACCCCTATCCAGAGCAGGCAGGTCTGTGCTGCCTGGATGGGGACACCCACAGTCAGGACACGAGAGGGTGATGAACCGAGGCCACACTGTTCCCGCCCCCTTGGGGCCCAGGACCACAGGTACTTACTGTTTAGGTTTTAGTTTCTCTGGTTTAGGACAAACAATAGTGGTTATGTTCCTCCAGATTGGACGTACATCTGAAAGAAAAATACATGGTACGATGTCAGTACACATGTCCATCTGCTCTGTGGCCTGCTGCCATCCTGGGAGCAAGACTGCCATCCTACCCCTACAGTAATTATTGAGAATATATGATATCAACTTGATTTACAGTCCTTGCTAACTGTGTGTGCTTCTCGAGCAGAGCCACGCACGCGCGCTAACTTCTCTCTGAGCTCCCAGTGTCCCAGATCAGACCAAGCAGAGGAGGAGCCGCCAGGGAATGGCCCCTGGAGGAGAGACGCGGGAAGGGCAGTCACCAAGCGCTGGGGCCAAACTACTGAGGACTGAAGAGTGAGCCAGGTGAGGTGGGTGGGACGCACCCTGGAAGGGCTTTGGGTTTTATCCCAACTGTGACAGATCTTTCTGGGGCTGCACAGATTAGATTTGGTTCATGGTGTGTCCATGGGTGTTGTGTGACGGGCTGGGGAACTGGTGTGGGGTGGGGGTGAGGGAAATCACTGATGACATTTGGATTTTTGACCATAGGGACCAGGTGGATGGTGGTGCCATTTATGGATTAGGGGAAGTCTGCGGAGAGAATAAGAATTTTTTGTGATTCACCTATGTTACTTATTTGGTGCTGCTACAGAATCATTTATTTTTAAATATGACTTCATGCTTGCCTTCATGCCTGTAAAATTTTAATTTTGCAAAATAATTGGATTTCCGTGTGGTTTTTTCAAACACGCATCTAACAGTTTGATAATATTCATCCCTGTTGGGCTCTTAGCCAATGAGTGAATGGTTAAAATTTGGGGCAAAAGCACAGAGGCTCTATGAGAAGTAAAGAAATAAGCTACGGGGCAAAAGCTCACATGTTCTTGAGAGCAGAATGGTTAAATAGCAAGAAATGCAAATTAATGAAACACGCTATGTCTGGCCATTGACCTTCTCCTTTCCCCAAGAACGGCCTACCCTTGAGAGACTTCCTGGCCCAAATTGCTTTTTTCCTGCTTTTTTCTTTTACACTGAGATTCTAAATAAAAACCAGGGAGTTTTTGGCTTCAGGGCTTTTCTTTTTCGTTGGGAGTCTTCCCAATGCTGAGCACTCTTAGCAGAAAATAGCTCCTCTGGGCCTCTCAGCAACTGAACTAAGTTTCGCTTCCAGGAAATCATTGATCCTCTAGCCACCAGGTAGTGCACTGAGACACAGCCCTTCCATTGCCTGTCTTAGCACACCACTTCCCTCTCCTTCATACCCTTGTTTCTTTCCTTCCTTCCTTCCTTCCTTCCTTCCTTCCTTCCTTCCTTCCTTCCTTCTTTCCTTCCTTCCTTCCTTCCTTCCTTCCTTCCTTCCTTCCTTCCTTCCTTCCGTTCTTTCTTTCCTCCTTTTTGCTAATAACAGTCTACCTTCTTTTTTTCATGTCATCTTTTTCAGAGTCCAGAAATTAGGAAAAACATATGATACTTGTTTGACTCTGGCTTAATGATTTCCATTTTCATCTACTGTCCTGTAAATGACACAGTTTTATTCTTCTTTTTGGTTGAATAATACTCTATTCTGCACACCCATTTCAATTTCTTTATTCATTTATGCACTGATGGACACCTAGCATGGTTCCATGTGTTGGTTATTGTGAACTGTGCCATATAAAGTGAATATACAGGTGAGTTTGATTTATTCAGGTGCATGCTGTATTAGGTTCTCTAGGGCAGAATCAATAGTAAGTCTATGCATAATTATGCAAGGGAATTAACTAGGTAGGCTTACGGGATCAGAAGTGGAAGAGTCCATGTTATGGCTTGTGGCTATGTGTCACATGAAGTCATGTGGTCAGGCTTCTAGAGATTATGACTGATTCATAGTCCAATGCTAGGATTGTGGGTGTGAGTGCTACACCCACCCTAGGGTGGGTGGCCTATGTACAATATAAGGGACAGAAAGAGTCTTCTCTTGCGCTTCTCCCTTTTTGCTCTTGTTGCTTTTGCTGTCTTCTGCAGTCATGAACTATTGCCCCTGTGCCATGCCACCCTGCCTTGGAGCCAGCTGGTTATGGGCTGAAACCACCACAAACTGTGAGCTAAATAAATCTTTCCCTCTTTAATTTTGGGCATTGGGTGCTTTTTCTCAACAATGAAAGAAAAGTAACCAAGACAGTCCACAATGGCTGGTTGTGGGATCAGAGCTATGGTCATCTGGGTACTGGACACCAGAATATCCAAAAGGTGTTTGGCCGAGAAGATGGAAGTCACAGAATGAGAGAGATCAAGGAGGCAGCATTGGTCCAAGGATAAAGACCTGGAAATTCACTATGGAGTCTATGTTGGAAGTTAAAGAAACTGGACACCAATGTCCAAGATGATGGTGAAGACTGGAGTTTTTCCAAAAATGTGACTGCTTCTTTCTTTTCCTCGTTATTCCACCTAGGCTACAAGACCATCGGTTGGTGCCACCCACATCTGGGTGGATCTTCTTCTCTTAGTTGTCTGGCTTACATGTCAGTCATCCACAGATACATCCAGAAATGCACTTTACTAATCTGCTAGATGGTTCTCAATACATTCAAGTTGATACATCATGTTTAATGATCACAATCCACCCCTTGTCAACTTCAAAACCAGATGCAGCTCCTTAAACTATACTTAATCTCTAAATACAATAGCAAGCTCATAATTTAACATGATACAACTATTGTGCATATCTGGGGCTCGGAGTTGGTCTCTGTTACTGGCAGATTGGGCATTCAGTAACAGCTGTAGCCAGATCACCCATGATGAGTGGGTGTCCATGATGCTGAGTCCATGCATAATCCCTATCCCTGCCATCATGATCATTTTTTCACAAGCTATTGGAGCACCACTTCCCCGAAACCGAGCCAGGCTTGGAAATCTCCCAGTGACCGTTGAACCATTGTTTGCAGTTTTACTGCTTAAAAGCTTCTTGTATCTTCTGCTCAGGGTGCAGTCTTCCCTATGCATATAGGGACACTGCGTCGCCAGGCCTGCGCTAATAAAGAGCTCTAATTTTTCCAATTGGCTTTTAAATTGAGAGTTTTTGTTGGGATAGAGCATCGGATACATCAGTGTTGGGAACCACCATCCCTGCATCTTTCACGTCCTCAGTGGTGGTCATCTCTGGAATCCCTCCAAGCTATGCAATGTTCATGATTTACTATTTTCCTAGATACGGGCAACTCCAATGGCTCCCATTTGGCCTTTCCCACCATAACGACCCTCCCGCCACAGGTTAAGGAACCAATATGAGGATTCTGCCAAACACTGAGTATATCTATCCCAATGACACATTCCATAATAGGATGGGTTTGGGGACCTACTGGACCCATTATGAGTTGGATCTTGACTAAAAGCTCCATGGGTCCCCTGGCCTCCACAGGCTCCTACTCTTACTAGATGATCACAGTGACATTTTGGACCTCCTGGAATCAGGGAAAGGAAGTGATCAGACATTTTGGGGGGCTACTGGACAATGGTTCTGATCACTTCCTTTCCCAAATTCATGGTTACCCAAGTAAAAGGCTATGGATCATCTTGGGAAAGAATGGGGGCAAGATTGACAGTGTAACCTTTGGTGGTGCACCAGGCTCCTGCCTCTAGGGGAGAGGTTGGGGTGTGTAAACTGGCTCATCTGGGAACTTCCTGCAGCCCATGACTCTCTGTTGCTGTGATTTAAGGTAGAGTTTTGTTCATTTATCCTTAAATTACACAAATCCGATAAAAATTTAGTAGGTGTCCTATCTATTTCTATTCTGGGAAAACCATAATGAATTAGCCAACACCATAGGTCCACGTGTGTCAGATCGTTTAACCAATTGCTTGGCTTCTGCTGTCCATTATGGGAAGCATGCCCACCTCACCTCTGGCTGCTGAGTGTTCCACTTAGCCCCTGCCCCTCTGGGATCCAATTACACTCCTGGCCTTTAAGTTTCCCAGTTGAGTGACTGTGATTCCCCACTGTAAGGGCTACCACGCAGGGAAGAGCAGCAATGGAGATTTTCAAGGATGCTAGCGCTCTTTCCATGGACCTGTCTCTTAAAATTATTAGTGAAGTGTACACTTGTGGACTTCCCAGTGGCCACTCCACTCAAGAATTCCCATTTCCCTGAGGCCTTGAATACCTCATCAGCAGTAAACCAAGGAGTATCAGGCAACTCCAGCTCATGCACAGTGGGCCATCTTTTGACTCATCATTCAGCCACTGGTTTACATGTCTATCTTTGTGCCAGTACTATGCTGGTTATTACTAAGGTTTTGTGGCATATTTTCAAATGTGGTATTTATGATTCTTAAAAGAATGCTCGTTTGGCTATTCTAAGTCAATACAAATTTCAGGAGTTTTTTTCTCTATTGTGAAAAATAGTATTAGAATTTTGATGGGGACTGCATTGAATCTGCAGATCGCTTTTGGTGATCTGTCCACTTTGACATATGAACTCTGGTGACCCCTGCATGGAGATCCCTCCTGCCGTGTCTTCTTTAATCTCTTCAGTGTTCCATAATTTTCACTGTAGAAATATTTGATTTCCTTGGTTAGGTTGATGGCCAGATATTTATTTTTTGAAGCTAGTGTGAATGGAATAGTTTTCCTGATTTCTCAGTTAGTTCATTATTGCCATACAGAAAAGTTGTTGATTTTTTAATGTAGATTTTTTAACATGCTATTTTGCTGAATTGGGTTTAAAATTGAAAGTCTTTTGATGGAGTCTTAGGGTCTCTAAGTATAAGATCGTATTATCTGAAAAGATATTTGATTTCATCCTTTTATATTTGTATCTTTTTTATTTCTTTCACTTGCCGAATTGTTCTGGCTAAAATTTCAAGCACTATATTGAGAAGAAGGGACACCTTTGCCTCATTTCTGATTTTAAAGGAGATTTTTTTGCTTTTTCCCATTCAGTGTGAAGTTGGCTGTAGTTATTTCTTTATATATTTCTATGGGAGCTTGGAAGAGCAAGAAGAGTTCCATAACTTGCATCAGTGGAACCGCTCAGTCCTGAGCCCAATCTTCCTCACACTCCCTGAGCTGTGGTCCACAGGTGACAGCCACACTTTGTCCCTGTGGCCTGTGATGCCTACAAGCTCCAGTTTCCCAGTTCCCTTGGCTTCCTCTCTGTAGGCTGGGATGAGTGACCTGAAAAAGTTCTGTCACCTGTGCTTCTGGGAGGGTGGTCTTGTAACCATTAATCTTGATATGTCAACTTGATTTGATTAATAAATGCCCACAGGATGAGTAAAGCACGCTTTTGGGTATGACTGGGTGACTGGTGGAAGTGTGACTTTGGGTACTCTCTGTGGTCCTTGGCCCCTTCCTCTCTGGCACTGTTATCTGCTGCTTCCTGGCCTCCATATAGTAAGCAACTTTATTTCTTCACTATCTTCTGCCATGATGTTTCAGCCTTGGAGCCATCCAACCATGGACCAAATCCCCTAAAACCATAAGCCATCCCACATTTCTCCTCCTTGAAGTTATGGGTGTTGGATACTATGTCCTTGCAATTGGAAATTTACTTAATACAGTTTCCTTTCCTTTCTTTCTCCTGACCCGGGCAACCCAAGGCCCAAGAAGTTGGGTTCCACTTCTCAGAGATCAGAAACACAGCCCTGTAGCTACTGACTCCTGGGTACAAGTGAGGACAGAGAAGTTCTCTTCCTAATCAGCCTCAGGGTAGTCAGTGGGCAGGGGAGATGCTCTAAAAGCTTCGTGGCGGTCCTTGCCCAGGAAAGAGCCACATTCTAGGGACACCATCAGGAACAGCTCTTGGATAGCAGAACTAGGTTTAAAGGTTATTCTTTAATTTTTGTAAAAATAGACTTATTATCTGTCAAAAACTATTCCGTGGTTTTTACAAGACCGGCAGGTAGGGGTCTCCAATGCACTCTACAGCTGTAGAGCACACAGATCAAAACTCAGCACAGAAAACCCCAGTCCCATCCCTAACCGGGCTGCTCAGAGTCTCTGTCCCGCCTCACACCTGGCCCCCGCTGGGCACTGCACTGTCCATGAAGAAGCGGCTGTGTGCTGCCCAGTAGTCTGTACACCCCACTGCAGGGTCTTTCAAACTCACATTCACATGAAATTAAACTTATAATAGAGCCTTAGAAAGTGCAATCAGTAGTTATTTTTTAGTTTAGAATAGTAGGAATGTTTTTCATTCTTTCTATTGCTTTACCTTCTCTTGTGTGTCACATTTATTAGAAAAATATAAAATGTTAAAATATTCCCACACATTTATAACTTAAAATAACTAAGATTTATTTTGCACATCATAGTATGTTTTGTTTTTTTCTACATTTGGTCTGGGCTGTTACTCATGAAATGGTTAGTGCCATCTGAACCACGTTGTTGGCCCTCGATCAACTGTCACATCATCTGTGAATTTGTCAAGTATTTTATGCCTTTACTGTTGCTGGTCACAAGGAAACTTGGCAGATGAAAGGGTTTGCTTCTCTGGAAATGAGGAAAGCCGTGCCCATGAACCTGACACCAATACCATTGTGCAGGGTAGAGTGGGACCAGCGCACCTTACTGACTAAAGCAGTTACCCTGGGTTTAGGTGGCAGAGGGCCCAGCACAGCTGGTGATGGGAGAGGAGTTTAAAGCCAAGTTTGATTAAATAGAAAATTTGGTTGCCACAGTAAAACACCTCATCTTAAATTATAAAAATGATGCAGTAAATATGCATTCCCTGGATGGTCCCCTGTTCCCCTAACCAGGCTTGCTGCATGGGGCTGCTGCCCCAACCCACCGGCAGAGTCTCGGGGACGGGCACTGAGGACAGGGTGGGCCAGATGCTGCCCTGTGGACATCCAGCCTCACACCCAACCCTGCTGAGGGGAGAAGCCTGCCCCACCAAGTTCCTGAACAGCTGGGGATCTAACACTCCCCTCCTTTGCAGACCAAGGGAGAAGTGGCCTCCCCTCCGCCAGGCCTGTACCCTCCTTGTCCGCTCCACCTCGAACCCCACAGCATCCACAGGAGCAGAGGGCAAGGGTGGAGTGGAGGGGACGATATTGTCATCAGAGGGTGAAGGGGCTCCTTACCGATGATGTTCGTGACACCAGACTTGAATCTGCAGATGATCTGGTCCAACCTCTTTGCATTGTGGAAGCCATAGCCTTTCAGAGCCACCTGCTCGCTGGCTGCAAAGAGAACATTCAAAGGGGTGAGGGAGGCAGGTGGGTGCTGCCTTTGCTCTGAGCCCAGCATTCACAGCAGCTGCCTCCAGAGAAACTCCCAGGAGCCCTTCAAGGTAGCAACAGTATCTGAACAGAGTCTGTGGGTCCCCCAGGCCAAACCTGCTTCCAACATCATCAGACTTCCTTGTGGAAGTAGATGGGCCAGGCTTCCACACGCGAGAGCCCTCCTCCTCCTGCCATCCCTGATCAATGAGTTCATTGAAGGCACCCAACTTCCAGGGACCAACCCAGCCACAGGCTTCTCACCCAGAATTCCCATGATTTCCATTGAGTCCTGGAGCAGGGCCCTGACCCACACAGGATTCCTCCAGGTCTCCTGGCCCCAAGTCCCCACGGCTTGGCCTGACTGCAGCCTCCTGGCCCAGGCCTGGAGTGGCCCCAGGTCAGCCGGCCCGGGATCTTGATCCACAGCAGCCTCTCCCTCAGCCCTTGTAATGCCGCCCTAAGGACCCGGTCCATTCTATGTCGTCTGGGGCCCAGGCTCCTGTCTCGGCTTCCCCCCAAGCCCCTGTCACTGCGTGTGTAGCAGCTCTGCACAGGACGCCCAGCAGTGTAGCAGGTCAGCGGTGGAGCGGGTGTCTGGAGGCACCTGTCACCTCAGTTGTGCGGCTGGGAGGAAGCAGTGACAGCTGCTGTCCTCACCTGGGGTTTGTCTGGCTGCCCAGACATCAGGGCCTGTGTGTCGGGACACATCAGGGCCGTGCAGAGGCCAGGTGGGCTGCACAGCTGGGCTGCTTCACACCACAAGCAGGAGAGACCCAAGGGCAGTGTCCGCAATCCATCTCCACCCCAGCCTTCCCCGTTAGACCGCAAATTAGTGTCCTCAGTGTACCGAGACAGGGGCCTGGGCTGGACCGAGGGTATCCTTGGAACTTCCAGCCCTTGGGGACAGGTATTGACATTTCCCCACTTGCGTGACCTGTGCCCTGGGTGTCACTGTGCACACTTTTGTCAGTCGTGGAGGTTTCCTCTTTGCCTGGCCCCGTGTTGGATGACGAAGTGTGTACTGTGACTGCCTTCTTTCCCCACCCTCTTGTAGATGGACGAACACCATAGGTGTTTTAAATCCCAAATCAGTCTGCCCACTCTGGAGTTCATGTTCAGCCCCTTTCTCTGAGCAATGCAAGATGAAATGCTCCAATTCTAACACCGATGCCTAATTATACCTCCTCAAACCATACTGACTCTCCACATAAACACAAAGGCAAGGTCATGAATCTGCCTAACATAATGTAATTATCCTGTATACAACCAAAAACATTTGTTCTCCAAAGTACCAATGGGGCTAGTGTTGCTCAAAAGCCTAGGTAAATAGTCTGCTCTGGGACTCAAGGGAAGCACTGTGAACTGCTGTAAGAACCAGAAACAAGTCACTCACTCCTAAGGCACAGTGGCACTGGATAAATGTTCCTGTTCCAAGAGGGAGGAGTAGAGAGGGTAGTAAGACCACAGTAAGACAAAAACTGCAGGGTGGCAAGTTGAGTGCTGTATCCCCATGACTAGCAGCCAGGTCACACAGTGGCTTAACGTGAGCTCCACAGGCAGTTGACAGCTCTGTCCCCATGGCCCTGCTGGCTGTGGTTCACACAGCCTTCCTCGGGCTGGCTCTGTGTGCCACCTGGGGCTCTCCTCAGAAGACACCGCATGCTCCCGGCATCTCCAGTCTCCTGGGGTCTCCACTGCAGGGTCAGTGCCACACCCACAGCTCAATGCATCACTCTGTCAGGTCCCTCGGCAGGGACTTCACAACCTGTCACACACTGCCTGGCTCCAGGCCTTCCTTTGGAAGCTGAGTGGAAATCTATGATCCCATTCCTTGCATTTTGCGTGCCTGCAAAACCAGCAGCATGAGGATGACGCCAACGCCTGCTGACAGCTCGAGCTGGCATCCTGTCCACTGGCACCAAGGCCAGAGCAGCCTCTGCATGCCTGAATGACCGAGCAGGATGAAATGAAGCCTACAGGACAAATTCCACAAGAGGCCCAGGGGCTCACTTCTTAAATGAAAGGACTATGCACTATTTGAAGGGTGGGTTCTTGCTGAATCCTGATATGCCCTCAAGGCCTTCTTCTTCTTGTCCCAGTGCAAAGTGCCTAGTTTGTTTTTAATGGTGATGATTTTTTTCAGCAACCTCATCTCCTTTGACTCCACATTTTGTTAGGGGTTCCTTGAGAATCTTTAAGATGCTGTACTGATTTCCAACTGTACAGTTAAGTTTGTGTTATGGGATAAAATAACGGTAATTACACACACACACACACACACACACACACACTGCTATTCTTGGTATTTACTCCCAGTGAATGTACATTATATATATACAAGGCAGAGTCATCCAGATTACACACCCATGCCTTACTCCATCACATACACACATCACACAATTTCAAACACACACACAGCATACCCACAATCTGCACACTCCACATGCTCTTGTCCCTTTACCATATATAAATACATCACATAGTTCCTGAAGACACCCACAACACAGAACATGTATCACACCTCTTACACATGTAATACCCTAAAAGCACAACATATATCCCACAAGTACACACACCCATAGACATTTTAATGGTTGATACATTGTGTCAACTTGAGAAATTTAGAAAATTAACTAAGTGACTCCACAGGGACCGGGGTCCTCACTTTGTAAACATCCTCATCTCATGCAAGAGGAGGGCACAGAGATGGTGCAAGTGTTACACCTGCCCTAGGCAGTGGTAACCTATTTACAATATAAGGAAAGAAAAGAGTCTTTTCACCCCCTTTTGCTCTTGTTGCTTTGCTATCTTCTTCTGCCTTGCACTGTTGCCCTTGTGCCATGCCACTCTGCCTTGAAGCCAGATGATTATGGACTGAAATCTCCACAAACTGTAAGCTAAATAAACCTTTCTTCCTTTAACTTTGGGTATTGGGTATTTTGTCCCAGCAATGAGAGAAAAGTAACTAATACAGAATTTGGTACCAGAGAAGTGGGGTTGTTGCTGTGACTGTATCTGACCATGTGGCTCAAGAGCCTTTGAGAATGGCTTGTGGGAAGAGTTTGGAAAGGTTCTGAGATGTCACCTGAAAGAGTAGTGCTGGAATGCCTTAGGCTATTCTGTATGGGAGTTTCTGTTCAGAGCTTAGAAGACCAGAAGGCTGATAGAAATCCTGCCAGTAAAGACCAAGCTTAGGAAGTTTCTGCTGGGAAGAAGGACTGCATTGGTTGTGGGACTCCAGATGATGTGTGTTATGGCTTGGCAAAATGTTTGTCTGCATTTTGCTTGTGTCCAGAGACTTCACCTGAGACTAAGATTAAGGATGGTGGACTAATTAATCTGAAAGAAAAATTTTCAAGGCAGTCAAAGGTTGTGGCTGTGGCATGGCTACAGGTGGGGGCTTTTAGTAGGATTTATGTTGCGAATCAAGAGAAAAGAGCCAAGCAGGGTGATTTAAAATGTTGTGAATTAGGGCAGAAAGAAAGCTTCAGTAAAGCTGTGGACTACAAAGATAGAGCTGAGGAGAACTAGATTTCTAAGAAGAAACAGGAGACTATAAAAAGTGGCCTGAGGGCATCACAAGAAACAGCAAATCTTTACCCTTTGCTATCTTCTTCTGGGAAGAAGCCTCAAACTGCAAAAGTAAAAGACTTTGCTTTGAGGAGAAAGCTACAGAGCACTGTGTTCCAGAATGGCAGTGGTGTGGAAATTTGTTCCTCAAAATTAGATTCAGATTGTCCATCAATCCAAGCACTCAATCGCTTCAGCCAAGAGAGAGGAGAGCCTGGCTACTGCTCCAGCTGGAAGAAGACCTTGACATCATCCACGTGGTGCTGGTTTTAGGTGCATGCAGAATGCAAGGGTTGTGGGATTAAGGCTTCCACCTGGATTTTAGAAGGCCTGGGAGGCCAGGCAGTGTGCCCCTGAGAGGGCAATGTGTGAAGCTGTGAGGGTGAAGCCAAAGGTACAGTGGAGACTCCAGAAGTCTGGAAAAACCAGGTAGGTGGATCATCTACAGAAAGCTGCAAGGAGGGAGCAAAGCAGGCCTAAGAGAGAAGCTATGGGAGCTACAACCACTGGATGTGCCTTAGGGGCAGAACCACTCAAGCCCTTTGGAACTCACTCTACCACAGATTGTCTTAAATGCTACACAGGAAACTACAGGACTTAATGTTTGTCTTGCTGGATTTTGGAATTGCTTTGGTCCCAATTCTTTCTATTTCTCTGTTTGTAACTTTTGAAATAAAAATGTTTATCCTATGCTGTTGAATGGTGGAAGTGCGTAACTTTCTATTTGTATCGGGGCTTGCAGCTAAAAGTTTATCTTGCATCTCAAAAGAGACTTGGGACTTGGCCTTTTCAGCAATGTTGAAACTGTTAAGACTTTGGCAACTCTTGCATGTGGACTAAATGCCTTTTGCATAAAGGAATGTGCATAAGTCTTTGGGGGTCCAGGGGCAGAATGTTATGGTTCTAATATAATATAATGTTGATAGAGTTGATACTGGTTTTTAAGAATTTTTAAGCCTGTATTATAATGTTCAAATTGTGAAATGATAATAAGCATGTCTTTGTATCTGGAAACTGGTTTAAAGAAATGTATCTGGTTGCCAAGTTGATAAGAGGTGGATTGTAATGGTTGATACATTGCATTAATTCGAGATGTTTAGAAAGTTAACTAAATGACTCAGGAGGGAGCCAGGGTCCCCACTTTTAAACATCCTCATCCTGTGCAAGAGGAGAGCACAGAGATGGTGTGAGTGTTATAACCATCCTAGAGGGTGGTAGCCTGCTTACAATATAAGGGAGGGGAAGTGGCTTGTTTGTCCCCTTTTGCTCTTGTTTTTTGCTGTCTTTTGCCAGCTTGAACTGTTGCCCCTGTGCCATGCCACCCTGCCTTGGAGCAGCTAATTACAGACTGAAACCTCCACAAACTGTGAGCTAGATAAAACTTTCCTTTCTTAATTTTGGGTGTTGGGTATTTTGTCTCAGCACTGAGAGAAAAGTAACCAAGACAAACACCATACACCAACATCACAGTATATGATGTGCCACATTCCCCAAAGACATGCTACAAACACACACATACACACTTGCATCCCAAACATATCACATCCCTACTACAAACCATATATGCCCCAATGTACTAACAACAGTTACCATACATGGAAACCAAAAACACCATACATATTACACACACACATGTATCTCACACATCGAGATCAATATGTACCACACACAACAAACGTAACATACCATGTAAGATACAAACATATACACACATGAAACACAAATCATACATCAAGTACTTACATGCACCAAAACCAGGACACACAAAACACACCCACACAAACGTACCCCAGTACTCACACCATACATCACACCTCACATACACTACACACCCACGGACAACCCACACCACACAGTTCTTGCACACACAACTCCCCGCACCCCATGGCTGTTGCCCTCAGCTCTCACCGGTGCACAGAGGGGAAGGCCTCACAGCCCTGAGTTCCATACAGGCCCTCGTTCCAATCTGAGATGGAGTCAGGAGGAAGCAGCAAAAGCATGAGCCTGAGACCCTGGAGAGGCACCGCTGCCCTTGCTCACACCCCGCCCACTCACGCACGAAGTCAACTGCAGGATGCAAATCCTTGGGCGTCCCTCTTATCTTGAACACATGTTCTGGGCTGTCTGCAAGTGCTCTCAGCTACAAGAAAGAGGAGCATGTTACAGTACAGTGGGTAGGAACTCAAGGATGCACCAGGGCACCAGAGCCAAGTCACAGCCCTGAGGACCTAGGGAGAGGGGAGAATCAGGCACTCCAGGATGGATACTGGCTTCAGCTTGCAGCCCAGGCTCAGGACGCGGAAAGCTCTGCCCTCTGCCTTGTGGGGTGCTGTGTACTGAAACCTCTTTATCTTGCTTCTGCATGTCCACCTGTTTTTTACTCATGTCTTTTTAAACCTCAGGAGGCCATCTTAGAAACCTGTCCCCAGTGAGGCTACAGAGGGGAGCCTAGTCTCCTAGTCTGTAGTACCTGGAATTCGTCAGACTGGTCGACACCAATGCAGTATATGTATGCTCCCATGGTCCGAGCCCTGTTAAGCTAAGGAAAAGAACTGGGTGAGCCTAAGCCATCCAAAGACACATGATGGAGCAGGGGACACTGAGGACAAACCCACTCACCTCCACCATACTCTTATTAAGCGCATCCGGCTTCAATCGTCCACTAAGCAAAACGATGATCATGCTAGACACCTTCTTGGCTGCCAGAGAAGCAAGAGGGGCTGATAGGCAAGGTACAGAAGTGACCAGCAGGGGATCCAGGACCACCACAGCCTGCTAAGGCCAGCACTGCCCGCAGAAGACAGGCTGGGTGCTCCTCGAACTTCAGGCTCCCGGGACATGAGCCCAGACCCCAGTAACCACCACAGAGAGACCCCAGAATGATAAGGAGACCTTGCCCAGGGCCATTGTACAGATGAAAAGAAGACTGCTGTTGGGGGTCTTTCCTACTGAATGACCTAAACCCTCGCTGACCCCAGAATTTACATCTTCCACCTTAAAACTACCCATGTACCTACAAAACCCAACCCGCCTGCAGAAGTGCCCAGGGGGAGTGGCACTGGTGCCTGCTGCAGGCACAGCGTATGGGATCCTGCCTGGGACAGTGGCCCAGTGGCGGAACAGGGGACCCCATTGCTCTCCAGGGCCATCTCCATCCGGCCCCACCACTCCTGCCCGGAGCTGTCCACCCACAGTGCAGAGGGACGGCTGTCCTGGGCCACACAGTCGTTTGCATGGTCTGAGATGCAGGTCCAGGAGCAGGTGGGCAGTGGAAGATGGCAACGGAGAAAGGGAAGGAGGCCTGGGCCCTGGATAGTGTGGGCTCCTCACTCTGGTCCTCAGGCTGCTCAGGCCCTGGACTTTGTCCTTTTGCACAGAGCCCGGTGCAGGTCCAGCAGCCCAGAGTGACCAAGCCTCCTGCGTGCACCCACGGAGCCTCCTGTCCTGTGAGAGCCATGCTGAGGCGGGCACTGTGCCCACCACACAGGGCCGGGGAGGGACGGGGGTGCAATGGGCTCCCAGAGCTGGGCTGGGGAGCCGGGGGTCTGCACACAGAGCTCCCCGGGGTGCGGCTGGCCCCCTGCAGCCGCCCTGAGGACGAAGCCAGGTGCTTACCTCCGGAGTTGGCTGTTGCAATCTGAGCATTTGCCTGCAACGAGAGGGAGACATATGGTGGGGGAGGAGTGAGGTGGGGCGGTGAAACTCTCAGTTATGAGCCAGCATCGAGTTGAGCCTGTAGGCATTCAGACCTGCTTAAGTCCTTCCTGCAAGTATGTTTCTCCTTTAACAGTATACTGTAGAAGTCGGCGAAGTTCATGAAAGATCGTATATCTGAAGAAAATTGAAAAACAGTTGACGGTGAAGAAGGGGGTCAGAAAAAGCATTTGATTGTCATATTTAGAGGGAAGCACTCGCAGAGAGGTCTGAGGTACCCACTAATGTCAGTGAGCACATAGCTACATAACGCGGTAGGCTTGCCAAACACCAGAATACACCTTGAATTCAGCAGCCAGGTGAAGTACAGAAACGGGAAAGCTAGAGGAACGAGCAAAGCCAAGTTTAACCTTGTGTGAACACCCAGAGCGGGTATGGAGATGTTACTGTTCACAGCGTGGTGGAGCCATGCATTTTCCCTGCCGGGATGCAGCTGAGACTCTGTGATGATAATAGCAAACAGACCCCAATCACCAGGGAGTATCCCAGCCCAAGTCCAGAGAATTAGTCACCCCATACAATGCACAAAAGCTTTTCAGAAAAGAAAACAGGACCGAGGCCATCCGTGGACAATCATCCCAGACAACACTGTGCACCAGCCCCAGGGAGTTCCATGGTTTCCAGGGCACAGCCTGGGATCTGTGAAAATAACAGCAAAGAGCTTCCTGGACCATGAGTAGAGAGCCCAGCCCAGGCCCAGAGACCTAGTTACCCTGCTCAATGCAAAAAGGGAAAAAGACAGAGGGACAAATACTGCTTAGCTCTCAGGCCAACCACCATTGCCCACGTTGCAGTCAGAGCTGCTTGATTACTGCTCTCTGGATCCGATCTGGGCACTGGCAGATACCAAACAATAAATTCAGAGGCCTGCGGCAATTAGGACCTGGGTCACTAGAGTGGAGAAACAGCCTGTACTATCTGAAGAAGTGTCTTTTTGGGTCCCACAGGAAACCAAGGAGCTGAGCAAGCAGAGAAAAAAGGAGCTGGGAGCTCTGGGACAGTGTAAGGAGAACACGAAGTAGCTATCTGCAAGCTCTTGGGTGGCAGAGATCCTGGGCTGGAATTCAGCAGAGGGAGCAGAGTAAATGCGCCACCAAGGAGACTGAGAAAATTAGTGGTTGCAAAACACAGTGGGCTAGAGACAGAGGGTCTGGGCTTGGGCAGAGCTTGGCTCTCCCTCCAAATTTGCCCACAGCCAGTATATGAGGCAAACTTGGTCACCTGTTTGCATGTTCAAATTCCTTCCCTTCCAAAGTGTGGGTGTGGGGCTAAGTATGCATGCAACCATGCATGGGTGTGGGTTCCTGTTTAATTCATGGTAATCTATGCTCACCTATTAGGGTCTGCCTTACCAATGGTCACTTCCTGAGTCTTCCAACATTGGGGTTTGCAGGTGAAGACATTCACTACAGCCTCTCCAACTTTCCACTTACATTTATTTCTCTTTCTTCTCTCTGCCCCCTTACATAACTTCACCAACTTCTTCTCCCTCCCCATCCTGTTCAGGCACAAAACGATACCATCAAAACCCATTTTTCCTCCTCTTTTTTGTTTTCATTTTGTCCTACCTCATTTCATTTTATTTCATTTTCCCCTCCTCTTCTCCTGGTTCCCAGCCTACTCTTCATCACTACTATGCTTTCACCTCCCCAGATTATTTGAAGGGTTGAAAACTTTTTAAACAAATTTAAATTAAGTGTTGATACAGAATTGGATCTCTGGATGCTGTTATTGCTGACAATTGTTCTTTCCTCACAGAGCAAACATACGAAGTAAACCCAGCACTTCAAATAGATGGAGTAGGTGCCTGCACACTGAATCATAGTCGAGCCAGGAGCAGCTCACAGGCAGAAACACACTCATTACAGAGGTCTCTAGTACTGTGCAGAGCTTTCTGTCCCAACTGATCCACAGCATTCAACACAAAAGCCTGAGAACCATGAGAAAACAAGGCAACGAGGTGCCTCCAAAAATTCATTACACCCCAAAAGCTCATCTCTTACAGGTCATAATCTCACAAGTAGATGAACTTCCCAACAAAGAACTAAAAAAAAAAAAAATCCTGAAATAGTTGAAGAAATCAGTGATAAGCCAAAGAAGCAGGAGAATGAAGGAATTACTAAAATGTTCACTGAGCTTAAAGAAGACATAAATAAGCAGCTAAATAATTCAATTAATAAATGATCAATGAACTTAAAGAAAAACAAGCAAGCAGCTGAATGACTGAAGGAAGACAATGCGGGATATGAATGACTACAGTAGTAAACAATTAGAGAGTATGAAAAAGAATCAAACAGAAGTCCCAGAAATGGAAAACAATTAAAAGTTTTGGCAATAGGCATGATCTGTCAGAAGGCAGAATATCAGGACTTGAGAACAAAGTTGACGCAGTAGATCACTGACTCAGCGACACTCAAGAGCAGCACAAGCAGACGACCCATGAGCTCCTAGGTAGCTCTAAAAGAACAAAGGAGATGAGGAAGTGTTACCGACAGAGTTCAGTGGTACAAAAAATTTATTCACTGAAATCATTGCAGAAAAGTTTCTAACTCTAGGGAATGGGTACAAAAGTAAATAGGCATTTAAAATCCCAGAAATCTTAATTAAAATCCCATAAATACAGACAAGAGAGAATACTAGTAGGTGTCAGAGAAAAATGCCATAATAACCTATCAGAATGACAGCAGAAATAAAAGAAAAAAGGGCAAAAGAAGTTATTGCAATCTAGCATAGACAAAATGTCTAAGAGTGTACCTTGATTTAGTACAATTGTCTTATGTGTTTTATATGTTTTTTTACATGTTAGTCTGTCTGCTAATCTGTATGTATGATAATTGATTTTACAAAGACTTATTAAAAATAAATGAATCTGATATTGGCAAAAAAAAATTTTAAAGAGAGGTGGAGGGGAAGAAGGAAAAAAAAGAACTGAGATGTGTTACGTACATATACCAGTTCCCCACATTGAATATAATTATTAGGTTCTGCAAACATGTACTGATAATTTTTTTTAATTTAAGTGAAAAAAGAAAAAAGAATAATAGTAGATTTTTCAATACATACTTTAAAGGAGAATTTGGAGCAAGGTTTTTAACATCCCCCCCCCCCAAAAAAACAGTTGCTAACACTGCAGAAAATACTCAAGGAAATTCTAAACAAAGACAGTAAGGCCAATATCATTAAGGAGCCCAAAGGGAAAAAGGGAAAAATACAGCTCAATGGGGAGTAGTTAAAAGAAAAAATAAAGGAGTCAACACTGGAAAAAATATAATGACAGAAACTAGTAAATACCTTTGGGTAACAATGCTTATTGAAAGTGGTCTTAACTTTCCAACCAATGGACATAGACTGCTAGGCCTGGTGGCAAAGGCCTATAAACCCAGCATTACATTGGCAGAGACAGGAGGATCACTGTGAGTTCAAGACCAGCCTGTGCAACATAGTGAGATGCTGTTTCAAAACACCACACATACAAAAAACCACTCAGTTATATGTTGACTGCAAGAGGTACACCACATTCACAAACACGCACACACTTACATACACCCTAGTCTGAAAGTGAAATGATAGAAAATAGTACTCCATGTAGCCGGAGCCCAGAGGAAAACAGGAGTAGCTGTTCTAACTTCTGACATAGTTAACTTCAAACCAAAATTAATCACAAAAGACAAAAAAGGTCACCACATGGTGGTAAAGGGAAGAATTCATCAGATACAAATAATTAATTTCAAATGTGTATCAGCACACCTAATTTTGTTAAAAAAAAAAACTACTTGAGATAAAAGGACAGATATCAATACAATCATAAGTAGAGAATTTCAATAGTTCACTCTCACAAATAGGCCAACCAGAATAAAGCAACAATGAAATATCAGAAATGAACTGACCATAGAACAAACAGACTTAACACATATATAGAGAGTGTTTCATCCGACAACAACAGAATACATATTCTTCTCAGTCTCCCACAGTACTTTTTCCAAAATACACCATATTTTAGGCCGTATGGCCTCTCAATAAATACAAAACAACTGAAATAATCTCCTGCATCCTATCAGATCATCAGGAACTGAAATCAGTATCAAAAGCAACCACAGAAAATACACAAACATGTAGAGACTAAGTAATACTTTCGTGAATGATTGACAGATCCCAGAAGAAATTACAAATGCCTCGAATCAAATGAAAAATGATTATAAAACACATAAGAACCCATGGGACACAATGAAAGCAGGTCCCGGAAGTTTATAGCTGTTGAGTGCCCACATTTAAAAATCCTGGTGACACACCTCAAGAACAACCCAGACTCAAACTTGTAGAAGGAAAAAGGTTACAAAGATCAGAATGAAAATCAATGAATTTGAGATTTTGAAAAATTATAAAGGATCAATGAATCAAAGAGTTGGTTTGTCGAAAGAATAAATAAGATTAGGAAACTCTCAGCCAAAAAAGATCCAATTAGAAATGAGAATCATGAGATTATAACAGATATCACTGAAATCCAAAGGATTGTAAGAAACCAAGAACCAACAAATGAGATTATATTAATTTGAAATATTCTTTCACAGCAAAGGAAACAATCAACAGAATGAAGAGACAGTTTACAAAATGGAAAAACATTTTCCCACCTACTCTTCTGATAGTGGACTCATACCTAGAATATATAAAGTTAAAAAATAGACCACTGAAAACGAATGGCTGATCAGATAATGGACAAGTGAGCTCACACTTCTCAAAGGGAGTACAAATGGCAATAAGTACATGGAAAAAAAGTTCAGTATTTTTAGTTATTAGGGAAATTTTTAAAAAATCTCTGCAATCCATCTTTCCCCAGTTAGAATGACTGTCATCAAAAACGCAGGAAACGACAAAGGTCATGAAGATGTGAGGAAAAAGAACCCTGTACTCTGGAGGTGGGGATAGACTCACTGTGGAAATCAATATGGAGATTCCTTAAAAAACTGAAAATAGAAATTCCTCTTGCCCCAGCTGTACCACTACTCCGTAAACTCCTGAATGAGTTAAAGTTATCTTACCATAGTGATATATGTTTACCCACATTTACAATAGTGCCATTCACAATACCTAAACCATGGAAACAGGTGACCATCAACAAATAGACAAAGTTTATATACATATATATATATACACATATATATACACATCTATATATACATATATAGACATTGTTTCAGCCATAAAAAAGAGTGAATTCATGTCATTCATTGGAAAACAGATGGATTTTAAGACCATAAACTTAAACGAAAGAAGTCAGAAACAGAGGGTTAGATACTGCACAGCTTCTCTTATGATAAAATATAATAAATATAGATAAACGCATGAGTGAAAAAAGAGAGACGTAAGAACCAGGAAGGCAGCATTTTAGAACTGGAGTAGCTGACCAGGAAAGGCAGCAGGGTAAAAGAATGGGGGAAATGAATGGAAAATGACCAAGATACAATCTATGCACAGTGCTGCCTCATCATTAATAGGTACCGGGAGGTGAGAGAAACCCCCCCAAAAACAAATACCAAACAAATTGTCTCAGTTGAAAGAGTATCGAGTAACCCAGAAACCAACACTGGTAAGTTCTACCTGGCGCATAGAATACTGAACAACAGATGATTATGAGGACAAAATTTTCACATTAAAGTTCATTGAGTCTCAAATCAGGCAAGTTTCTGAGACAGTCAAGTACCAAGCTATGACTGAGTGTTCAAATTCCCCGGAGCAAACGTAACTGCTAAGTATCACAAATATGTGCCGCACAGGACAGGGAGGAGTGCCAGGCAAGGGGCCCAGGACCGCTCCTGTGCACTGGTCACCGGACAATTTGTCCTTCTCTGTCCCCAACCTGACAGGCCCCCTGCAGCTGAGATGGCTGACAGCAGGGCCCGTGGGAATGCCTGCTGTTCTCTGAGCTAATCCTGTCTCAAACACCCCTCTCTGCGGGTCCCCACTGTGGGCCCTGTGGGAAATTCCCGGTGTGGGTGGGACCCAGAGCCATGCAGCTTGAGTCTGGGGCCCCAGGAGGACCCACATGCCTGGTGCTGACTGGAAGCTGGGGATGCCCTGGCTGAGGCTCTGTCCTCCAGCAGGGAAGGACAGGTCCCACGGGTCACAGCTCAGCCTGCCCTGCGCTGTCCCCACTGCACAGACCCTGACCTGCCCCTCCTTGGCCACCGAGGGAAGGAGCCAGGCTACTTCCTGAGCAATGCGAGCCAAGGACCTCAGTGCTCCTGACACGGAAGGCCCCAGGTGGGGACACGGCTGCAGGCTGCTGAGGTGGCCCAGCCCTGTGCCCAGGCTGCTGGGACGGGGCTGTCAGGTGCTGTTAGAGAGACGGGGCCGATCGGGGCAGGCAGCGCTGGCTCTGGCTCTGGTGGCAGGACTGGGGCAGGAAGGGGGGCTGGGCTCAGGCTGATGGACTGTGACAGGCTGAGGCTGTGCAGCAAGGCCACCCCGAGAGGGGACCCTGAGGGCGGCTTCCTCCTGGGGCAGAGACCCTGCCATGTAGCTCCAAAGGACCTGGACCTGTCCCCTCCTGGCCCTGCCTGGGAGGAGAAGCCGTGGGAAGCCCTTCCCAGGGAGGCCCGGTCAGTCCTGCTCAGTCCCTGCCCTGTGCCCAGTTTAGCCCACTACCCCGACACAGCCTCCACCCTCTGAGTCCATGCAGGTCTCCTCCGACCCCCAGCACGGTGTACAGCAGCCCAGGCCTCCCCTGTGCCCAGGAGCCAGCCCCTCCCTGCTCCTCCTGCCAGCTGCGCCCAGATGTGACCTGTGCGTGGGCCCCGGAGCCCCC
>RJWM01029180.1:0-24690 GCA_004363535.1 Dasyprocta punctata
AAAAAAAAAAAAGAAAATGGAGAGATATCCTGTGCCCTTGGGTAGGAAGAACCAACACAGTGAAAATGGTCATACTTCCAAAACTGTTACACAGATTCAAGGCAATGCCAATCAAAATTCCAACAGCATATCTCACAAAATTAGAGAAAACAATCCTAAAATTCACCTAGAACCAGAAGAGACCTAGAATAGCAAAATCAATTCTGGGCAACAAAGGCAAGGCAGGGGCATCACAATTCCTGACTTGAAATTATACCATAAATAGGGCTGGGAGTTTGGCTCAATTATACCATAAATAGGGCTGGGAGTTTGGCTCAATGGCTTAAGTGCCTATCTGGCAGGCACAAAGGTGTGAGTTTGATCCCTGGTGCTGAAAAAAAAAAAAAAAAGGAAATAAATAAATAAATAAATTATACCAGAAAGCTACTGTAATAAAAACAGCATGGCATTGGCAAAAAAGAAAACGAAAAAAAGACACGAAGATCAATGGAACAGATTAGAAGACGCAGAAACAACTCTGGACACACTAAGCCACTTTATTTTTGACAAAGGCCAGACACATTCATTGGAAGAAAGACAGCCTCTTAAATAAATGGTGTTGGAAAAACTGGCTCTACACATGCCAAAGATTACAATTGGACCCATATCTTTCACCATGCACTAAGCTAAAATTGGAATGGATCAAAGATCCTAATATTAAAACAGAAACATTAAATCTGCTATAAGATAGAGTAGGTAAAACCCTTGAAGACAATGGTGTAGGCAAAGACTTTAAGAAGAAAACCTCAATTGCACAGGAACTGTCACAAAGAATCAACAACTAGAATCTTACCCTATTGAAAAGCTTTTGCACAGCAAGAGAAACAACCAACAGAATGAAGAGACAACCCACTATGTGGGAGAAAATGTTTGCCAACTGTACCTCAGACAAAGGATTACTATCAAGAACATATAAAGAACTCAAAAAAATCAGTCCTCACAGATTTAAAGACCCAATTCAAAAATGGGCATCTGAGATGAACATACATTTCTCAGATAAGAAATACAAACAGCAAATAAATAAGAAAAAATGTTCAACATCACTGGTCATTCGAGAAATGCAAATAAAAACAGCACTGAGATTCCACCTCACCCCCAGAAACAATGGCTATTATTAAGAAATCAAGCAAAAACAAATGCTGGTGGGGCTGTGGGGAAAAAGGAACCCTTCTCCACTCTTGGTGAGAATACAGGCTGACGGGCCGGGAGTTTGGCTCAGTGGCTTAAGTGGCTGCTTGGCAGGCGCGAGGTTGTGAATTCAATACCTAGTACCAAAAAAAAAAAAAAAAAAAGAATGTAGACTGATGCAACCACTAGGGAAATCAATGTGGAGATTCCTCAAAAAACTAGGACTAGAGGTCCCATTCAACCCAGCTATTCCCCTTCTGGGTATTTTTCCAGAAGAATTAAAAACATCATACCACAGTGATACATGTGCACCCAGGTTTATAGTAGCATAATTTGTAATAGCTAGATCTTGGAAACAACCTAAATGTCCATCGACTGAGGAATGGACAAAAAAGATGTGGTATTTTTATACAATGGAGTACTATCCAGCCATAAAGAAGGATCAATTTGAGACTTTTATAGATAAACGGATGCAACTTGAGACCATACTCACAAGTGAAATAAATCAGACATGCATGTGTAAACATCGGATTGTCTCACTAGTGTGAGAAACTGAAAGAAACATTACATACATGTATATGTATATGTATATATACAGTTATATAAAAAAGATAGCTAAGATAGTTATACTACTAATTTCACTGAGGTCACTGAAGAGAAAGATTTATGCTGGTATTGTTCAGACAACTGAATGCAAATGTCTTGTGCTCTGGGTGAATGATTAGGGGATAACAATGTACAATGTATGTACCATTGTTGCCCCTTGATTGACATGTCTTGAAATTTTATTTTGATTTTTTTTTCTGTTTGAAATAAAATGAATTTGAAAAGTAAATAAATAGAGGGCTGGGGGTTTAGCTCAGCAGCACAAGCACTTGCCTAGCAACCGCAAGGTTGTGAATTTGAACCCTGGTACAAAAAAAAAAATTTATGAGTCAGGCATGGTGGCACATTCCTGCAATCCCAGCACTCAGGAGGCTGAGGCAGGAGGATCGTTGCAAGTTTGAGACCAACGTGGGCTACAAAGTGAGCCCAAGGCCAGCCTGAACTACATAATGAGGCCCTGTCCCAAAAAAAAAAAAAAAAAAGGACAATAAATAAATAAATAGTAAAAATTCTGCTCAGTTTCTTACAATTCAATAATAAAAAGGCAAATAGCACCATATAAAGAGAGCCAAAAGCTATAAGCAGGCAGTCCTCCAAACAAGACATACAAATGGCAAATAAGAATACAGAAAGATGCTCACTATCATTAGCCATCAGAAAAATGCGAATCGAGCCACAATGAATTACACCTTTACACTCACCAGAACAGTTACCATCAAAATTCAGATAAGTGCTGCTGAGAATACAGAAAAGTTGAAACCTTCATAAACTATTAGTTTAAATGGAAAGTGTATGCATGTATGTTTGTGACAACATTGTTAAAAGAGCCAAAAAGTGGCGTGGTGGCGCACGCCTTTAATCCCAGCACTTAGGAGGCTGAGGTAGGTGGAGCGTTGTGAGTTCCAGGCCGGCTTGGGCTACAACGTGAGTGCAAGGCCGGCCTGAACTACATAGCGCGACCCTGCCTCAAAAAACTAGGCCTGGGAGTTTTGTTCAACAGCTTAAGCACCTGTCTGGCAGGCGTGAGGCTGTGAGTTTGATCCCCGGTGCTGCAAAAAAAAATAAATAAATAAATAAAAAGAGTCAAAAAGTGGAAAGACACATCAATCAAATGACAAACAGATAAACTGAATGCAGTAGTCATATAATGAAGTATTATCAGTTTTAAAGAGGAATGAAATACTAATACTACATGCTACAACATGGACAAACTTTAATAAACATATGCAAACACAAAGAAGTCAATCACAGAAGATCACATGTTATATAATTTTAAGTGAAACATCCAAAATAACAAACCTAGACAAATTAGATGAGCAGAAATGAGGAATGACTGCAAAGGTGATAAAATGCTTTAAAATTGATTGTGGTGATGGATAGATACACAACCCTGAACATTAAATTCTAAAAATCATTAAATTGAATAATTTACATGAGTGACTTGATTGTTTTGAGACAAGGTCTCGTTATGCAGTTCAGGCTGGCCTAGAGCTCACTATATAGTCCATGCAGACCTCAAATTTGCTGTGATCCTCCTGCCTCAGCCTCCTGAGTGCTGGCATTGCAGGCATGTACCACCACAGCTAGCTAAATGAGTGAATTTTATGACCCATGAGTTACATCCTGACAAAGTAATTTAAAAGTTTTGCATATTAATATATTATTATTATTACTATTACTGCTGTGATTACTACTGGTATAAGGATAAAGCAGTTGGGGCCAGGGATTTAGCTCAGTGGCTTAAGTGCTTGCCTGGTAAGCGCAAGGTCGTAAGTTCCATCCCCGGTACCAAAAAATAAAATAAAATAAAATAAAAAATAAAAAAATAAAATAAAGGATAAAGCAGGTTAAGCATTTCTCATTTTCATTTAATCTCACAACAAACCTGGGAGGTATTATTGGTCCCTTTCACATATGAGCACATTGGGCCTCTGCAAGTACAAATAACTTTTCACCAGATGCACAGACAGTAATCAGCAAATCAAAGTTGATCATCACATTACTGCCTCCTTTATTTTCAGTTGTGTTGGTGTTTTCATATTCCTGAGTCCTTACTTTAATTCTTAGTTCAAGAAAGGATATATAAAAATGGAACAATGCCTCACAATGGCAAACTTAAGATCTGCCTTCACAATGCATCTATTGTAAAAGACTAAGTTAACTATTGCCTGTATGTCTTAAGAACTTCCCTAAGTTGTGTTATGTCCATGCACCAACTCCCCACATGAATGTAATCATTACTACACACATGTACTAGCAAAAGAAGAAAAAAAAGAACTTCTCACTTAAAATTCAAACTGCAACTAATTAAACATTAAGGTAAAGCCATCTTCAGTAACTAGACTGTTGTACTAATAAAAAACTAAGGTTCAGCCAGGTGTGGTGGCACAGACCTGTAATTCTGGCATTAGGGAGGCTGAGGCAGGAGGATCACCATGAGTTCGAGGCCAGCCTGGGGTACACAGTGAATTCAAAGCCAGATCAAACTGCACGATAGGACAATATCTTCAAAAGGAAGGACGGAAGGAAGGAAAGAAGAAAGGAAGAAAGGAAGGAAGGAAAAAAGGAAGGAAGGAAGGAAAAAAGGAAGGAAGGAGGGAGGGAGGGAGGGAGGGAGGGAGGGGAGGAAGGAAGAAAGGAAGAAAGGAAGGAAGGAAGGAAAAGAGAAAAACAGGAAGAAAAGAAAGAAAAAGAAGAGAAAGAAACAAAACTAAGGTTTTTACCTACGATCTCCCTGCAGATTCAGTATAAAGAAAGCTATTTTTACTCTCACACCACCCTCTATAAATATTAAATATTAAACCACTCTAGGGAAGACCAGGGGTTAACAAGGCAAATTCTGTTTTAAAAAACAGGAACTAGAACACACCAGAAAACTGCAACTTCCTTGAGCTACTGAGATCCAGGAAAAAATTTGATTACTTCTGACAAGCTCCCCATTGATTAAATAAAACTTAAAGGTGTCATACAGTATTCTATGCATCTTACACAAACATTGCTTTTTAATGAACTCTTTTAATCCTCATAACATCCCATGAATTGACTCTTAGTCATTTAATGTTAACCAGTTGTAAAATCTAACTAAAGAGCTAAAGAGCTAAAATTAATTATAAATTCTTTAAAGTTGTATCTCTCAAACCACAAACATGAGCTAGGTGTGGTGATGCATGCTTGTAATCCCAACACTCAGGAGGCTGAGGCAGGAGGATTGCTGTGAGTTTGAGGCCAGCCTGAACTATGGAGACTCTGATTCAAAACAAACAAACAAACAAACAAAAACCCTCATACATCAAAACACAAATATGAAGTGAATTTTTACATTATATCACTCTTAATATTACCCAGAATCTCCTGTCCATGCTTACCACGATTATGGTTCCATTCATGTGCTTCTCCTAAGTACTTTACATCAAACTGGTACTGCCCATTTATATAAAAATAATCATCAGTACTAAGAATAATTCCAGTGGGATTATCTTCTTGCAAAGTCCTGTGAATCATAAAGGGGATTATTTTTATTAGTTTTCCTTCCAAAATTCTCTCTAAATTGTACAGCCAATGTATAATCCACATAAAAATTCAAGTACTAGTATTTTATTGTAATATTCAAATCATAGTGGAAATCCTGTAAACGAAAGTTTGACTCCCCAAAAAAAATGACCTAAGCCAATTCCATTTTGATTTATGCAAATTATTTATGTCAATTTAGAGGTAACTATATAAGTTTAAACACTGACAAGTTTTTGTTGTTTCGCTTTTTGTGATGCTAGGGATTGAACCCAGAGCCTGCTACGCACTAGGCAAGCATGCTTCCACCTAGCTAATCTCATCACTTTTCTAAACGTTATTTTGAGATGGGGGTCTTGCTAAATTGCCCAGGCTGGCCTCAAACTCGCAATCCTCCTGCCTCAGCTTCCTGAACAATTAGCGAGATTACAGGCCTACACTACCACATTCGACCTAAATTTAATTTTTATTAGTATCTATTAAGTGCCAGACATTGTTTTAAAAACTGAGCATTCACTGATGGACAGAAAAGAAAAATTCTTTCACTCACTAAGCTTACACTCTGGTGAATGCTCACCTGATATCAACACTTATTTATCTTCTTGTAACTGTTCCCTTCGCCAAAAAATAAGTGATCCTGCCTCAAAAAATTGGGCTTAAGCGCCTGCCTAGTAGGTGCAAGGTTGTGAGTTTGATCCCCGGTGCTGCAAAAAAATATAAATATATATATCAACTCAAGCCCGGTTTGGTGGCTCCACACGAGGCATGAGGATCATTGTGAGTTCGAGGCCAGACTGGGCTACAAAGTGAGTTCAGAACTGGCCTGAAGTGCACACTGAGACCCTGTCTCTTACAAGAACAAGATAAGCCTCATTTTCATCCTTCATTTTCCTTGAGCTCAAATGCTAGCTTAATGCTATGGACCATTCTCACTGGGAAAAGCCAGTTTATATGGCTGCACTATCCAGTTATTTCTCTCATCATTGAAAAATATTGTTCCTACTTTATGCTAAGTACTTCTCTCTCTTCCCATTCGCAAATAGGAGCTGCCTATAATCCGAAGGCCCCCAAAATCTAGTTCTGCAAATCTATCTCAAGACTACTACCCAGCACAAGCAACTGCCTGGGAAGTGAAGGTCCTGAGTTCGAGTCCCAGTACCAAAAAATAAAAAGACTCTATTACCTTTTAAGGTACTGTCTTTCATTCCAATCTCTTTCACAAAATATAATACTATGACCATAATACATGTAATATTAAATTGTTTTAATATTGTCATTAAATCAGTGAGAAAAGCCTATGATATCTCTACAGAATATGGTTATAAAATGCATCAACATTTTGCATCAATATGTGGAAATTTACTGGAAAATAAATCTAGACAAATCAAAGCTATCAAAAAACAACTAAAAGAGCCAGGCATGGTGGCGCACACCTTTAATTCCAGCACTCGGGAGGCTGAGGTAGGTGGAGCGTTGTGAGTTCGAGGCCGGCTTGGTCTACAATGTGAGCACAAGGCAGACCTGAGCTACACAGTGCGACCCTGCCTCAAAAAAAACTAAGGCCAGGAGTTTGGCTCAGTGGCTTAAGTGCCTGTCTGGCAGGTGCAAGGTTCGATCCCCAGTGCCACAAAAAAAAAAAAAAAAACTAAAAATGAATGAACAAAGTGCATTCTCTATGTATCTATGCATACTTCCTCAGACTATATATACCTAGACCAAATATAAAAGACCTAACTAACAATAGAGAAGTATAAACAGCATGTGAGGGAGACAGGAAGAGAGACAGAGAGATACAGACAGAGTGACAGACAGAGAGACAGAGACAGAACTATCAAGTAAAATATGTCAGGTATAAACCTCCTGGAATTCAAAGACTAAGAAGAGTGAGAAGGAATTAAGACAGCCAACTTCAACACTGTTGAAGGAGTGTCACTGAAAACACAACAAGCCAAACTCTAACGCTAGCTCCAGTCCCTAGACCAAGGCTACAAAGTGACAACCTACCTTAACCATAAAGCAGACATCAGTACAAATGACAAAATAACTGAGGGTACCACATTTTGTGAAAAACACATATTTGAAAATGTGAAGCTCTCTCACTACCAATGTTCATCCTATACTCTCTTCCTTCAAATAATATTCTTAAAAGCATTATTTAACAACATAGTATATACCAAATTTCCAACTAACCGTAGAATTCATGTATTTAAGACTTACTTTTGTGTGTGTGTGTGTGTGTGTGTGTGTGTGTTTGAGACTGGGGTCTCACTATGCAGTTCAGGCTGGCCTTGAACTCACTTTGTAGCCCAAGCTGACCTCAAACTTGCAGTGATCCTCCTGCCTCAGTCCCCCAAGTGCTGGGATTACAGGCATGTGTCACCACGTCCAGCTCCAAGACTCCATTTCTATAAATTCAAAATCATTATGGCTTTTTAAATTCATGATCAAAGTTGAATTTCATCTTTGTTGCATTCAAATAGCTCTCTTCCACAAAAAGCTATGTCTGTTGATTTCACAAGCTCGAATTCTTAAACCACCTTTGACTTTTTTCTTTCTTCTATTCTGTCTCTCAAAAGGTAATAGGGATAAAAAAGTTAAAAAAAAAAAAAAACCTATGAAAAAAAGTGGTATTAGCTACAAAGCTAGAAAAACTAGTAAAAAATACTTCAGAGGTTACAAAACATATCTATTAAGCAAAGTATTCTGGATATTCACATTATCTATCTGTTCACACTTATGCATTATACTTTTTAATAAGCTTAATTAAAATCTCATACCTTGCCAAAAAAGATTTTCCTGATCCCGGCAGCCCTCTGAGAAGAACAAGAACTAGTCCAACATAAGATGTTGTCTTCTTTCTTACAACTTGAGAAACAGGAGCCTCTTGTATTTGAAAAGCACTTGCTCCTTCTTGATTTTGCCAAACTTTTGTTGGGGAAGTATGAGAAATGACTGAGTGTGGAAATGTGTAGCTGATAGGTCTCCAGTGTGCAGCTGTGGTTACAATGGGAGCTACAAAGCCATGGTTTCCTTGAAAGAGGTCAAAAGTAGGAATCATTGGATTCCATATTGGTGGAGGAGGAGGAGAAAACAGTAAAGGGACAGGGCCAAGCAATGGGCAGTAATTCACATCCTTCTCCTTTGGTGGCAGTTCACTATGTTTGTGTGGTTTGAAATGAAACACTTCAGAAGGTACAAAAACATCAGAGACAGAAACAGATTTCTGATCCTCACCTGGACCTGCTAAGTCAAGCTCTGGATTTTGCACAGGAAGGTTTAAAGGACCCTGAGGTTCACTGGTATCCAAATCTAGAGGGGCTGGAGAGAGTTGAGCCTCAACACAGTTGGAATCTAAAAGCACCTTCTGTCTTTGATTAAGACTGTTACAACCCACAATAGAGTCATCTTCTATATCTAAAGAACCACTGAGAAGAGAATCTTCTGGGCAGCTATGTTCCAGCGTCAGTGTGTTATCCTTCATAAAACTTTTGGCCTCATTGAAAACTGAATGTGAAGTTAATGGTTTCGAATTTAATGCAGAGGCCGAAAGCTCTAAATTTTCACTGTTCAAATCCACACTTTGTGTAGAAAGACTAGTTGTTATAGTATTTGAATCTGAATTCATAAACTGACTGGAGTTATTAAGACTATTAACATCCTGCAAAGGCAAAACTGTGTATGCTTGGTCATCAGAAGACGAGTTCAACTTCTCAAAAGCATTCTCTATTAAAGAATCCAAGTCTTCGGTTAGCTGCATATCCAAAAATGAATTCAGTTTTGAATCTTCACTCTCCTCTTCATGTGGACACTTCTCCATTATTTCATTTCCTGTTTCACTTAGCTGGTTCTCAGAAGCAACAAAGGTTTCTGAAGATGATACGTCTATCTTGGCATCAGTAGCAGATAATTCTAATAGACAATCCATGGCATTTTCAACTGTACAACAAGAACAATAACAACAACAACAAAAGTAAGATATAACTTTCTTGAAAAAAGCTAGATATAACCTCATTAAAAGGAAAAATACTAGATTTTTGCACTGAATGGAATACAGGAAATTGGTAATATTCAAGTATTATTTAAAAACTACTATTTTGCTAATAATACACCAAAGTCTATATATAGCTCCAATGTTGGGAGACATGCAATGTTGTTCTTCCACTCAGGCAGTAGTAAAAAGTTATCAAGAAGGTATTCTTTGATTAACTTATTGAGTAAATGTATAAATATCTGTAATTGAGTGTATTAGGGTTACTTATAAAGGTCCTAATGACAGTTCATTTATTCAACTGCTTACCGAATTATGTATATGTTCCATGCTATGAATTTCACTTCATACAAAGAATATTTATGAGCATATACTACTTATCAGGAATACTTTGTATGTTGTCTTTACTACACTCAAAGGATTTTGCAGTTTAGTGGAGAGTGAAGACAATTACAATACAGTGGTACCTTAGTTCACAAACTTAATTCATTCTGTGATTCTGGAAAACATGGCCATATTGGTGTTCATGCGGGAAAGATGCTCACAGTCCTGTTTGTTACCCAATGCAGATCTCACAAACAAAAACAAGATTTTGCCAAATGCTTGTTTGTGAACTAAACTGTGTGCAAACAAAAGCATTTGTGAACCAAGGTGCCATTGTACAAGACGATTCATCGTAATATAGATTAAATAATATACACTTTTGATACTACAAAAATATCATAGCAGTATTTAGGAGACCAAGGAAGATTTCACATAAACTGATGTGGAAACTGGCACTTGAGGATAAGCAACTTGCCAGACAGGAGAAGAGGTAAAGCCAAGCTTAAAAATGCAAAGTACATTTAAGGTGTTCGAAGAAGTCGGTTGAAGAGTGGGCACACAGTGGCATGTATAGTAGATCAGAGAAGATAAAACTGGAGAGGAAGACTCAGTTAAACTGGGAATGGTCCTAAATGTCCTGCTAAGAAATATGAACTTTATTTACTAGGGGAACTTGAATGAAAACTGCCAGTCATCACATTTGGGCTAGAAGTTTTATACAAGTCACCTCACTGAATCCTCAAATACTACTATGAGGTATATCATCCTAACAAACAGATAAAGAAAATGAAGTTAAAAAAATACATTATGTTACACAGAAAGTAAGTGACAGAGCCAGGAGTGATGTGTCTGACTCCAAGGCTGAGCTTTACTGTTATAACACGAATAATAATTCAGCCATTAGAATTTTTAAGAATTTGAGGGCTAAGGATGTAACTCAATGACAGAGTACCTATTAGACATGCATAACGTCCTGGATTCAATTATGAGTGCCACAAGAATAATGATGATAATAAGAATATTCAAACATCTAAAATCTGTTTTTAAATTTTATGTTTGTGTTATGTCTTGTTTTGTTTTGGCACAGCATTAGGTAATAGCTCTGGTCTGGAGTCAGGACACCAGCATTTAAATTCCTACTTGCTGGCTATGACACTTTAAACAGGTTAGCTAACCTCCCTAAGCCCCACTTTTCTCACTTGTAACATGGGGATAATAAAAGTACCTACCTCATAGGTTGTTGTGAGGATTAAATGAGATAATCCATGAAAAAGTGTTGTGCACAAGGACTGGCACCTAGTAAGCACCCAATTAATGTTCCCTTAAGAAGAAAAACAAAGAGGAATTGGAGGGGCAAGCCTGGCAGGTAGACCATTAGGAGATCACAGCAATACTACAAAGGCAAGAAGCCCTAAAAATGGAAAAAGGGGTAAAATGAAAAAAAAAAAAGAAAGCAAATGTAAGAGATATTTCTATGAAAAAAATATGCATAATTGAAAACCCTGAAAAGACCAACTGAAAAAAACTAATATGTATAAAATGAAAAACAACATTAAGTAAAGTAAGTAAAACATCAAGAAAAGATAATCACACAGAAAGAAAATTCCTTAGACAAATTATTGGAAAAAAATTGTTATGAAATCAATCCAAAAAAATGAACAATTTACAAAGGAATATAAGAAGTAATAAAAAAATCATGTACAAAAATGTTCAATGATCCCCTTTATGAAAAAAACAAATTAAGAAAAGGTGCAATTTTATTCTTATTACAATCTTAAAATAATTCCACACAGTGCTGAAGAGGCCAACAGTGAAAGCACTGCACTTATACAACGCCAATGGTATTACAAATCCGCATACTTCATTGGTGGGCAACTTAACAATACATTTCAAGAGTTAAAAACTGTTCCTAGGCTGTGATGCAGAAAACAAAACTTTGGGACTAAGAAAAGAAGCCAAAAGGAAGAAAAAGCTACTTTTACTAACATGTTTTTTACAATATTAATTATTCATGAAAAATTTAGGCATAGATAACTAAAGCACAACAACTCATATGACTATTAGAAAACTACTAAAATATAAATTATAGCAACAACTTTAAAAGTTTATATATTAAATTTAAAAAGCAGAATATGAAAGGTGATTAATGACATCATTCAAACTACTCAAAATATCAAGTGTTTATAAACAAGTGTTTTTAAACAAGGACTATAGATGATCCTGAAAAAGAGAAATAAATTATTTGTTAGGATATCAAATACAGTTTTCTTATAATTCCCAAGTGCTATGTTAATTTACATACAACAAATTTTTAAGACATAAAAATTAGGAAATGCTGAAGTAACTTAACAAAATTCTATATTCTATCATTCTGAACACCAAAGTGCACTGCAAAAACCTTGTTCTCTGCATACCAGAATAAATAAGATATGCTCGCATCACAGCTCACACAACTAGAAATGAAAGTTTTATCACATATTACCAAAACCTTCAAATCTAGAATTATTTTATCTTATACTAATCATGGCCAAGCCAGGTGAGGTGGCACACACCTGTAAACCCAGCACTTGAAGCCTGAGATGTGAAGATGACCATGAGTTTGAGACCAGTCTGGGCCATACAGTAAATTCAACTCAAGTCTGCACTACATAGGGAGATGTCTCAAAAAAACCCAAAAAACATGAAACTAGGTCTGGTAGCACATGCCTACAATCCCAGCACTAGGGAGGCTAAGGCAGGAGAATCACAAGTTAGAGAACAGCCTGGGCTACAAAGTGAGTTCAAGACCAGCCTGAACTGTATAATAAAACCTTGTCTCAAAAAGACCAAAAAACAAAATACAAACAAAAAAAATTAATGATGACCAATAACAATACTGACTATTAACATTTACTCATCTAGTCAACTTATTTAGTCTTTTCCGTGTGTAAACATGCTTTTCAACAACTTAGTACAAGTCAATCCTCACCAAAAAGTCCTATAAGATATATACTATTACTTTTCATTAACAGGTTAGAAAACTGAGACTTAAGAGAGGTTAGTGGCAGAACTGGAAATCCAAACCAGGAGACTCCAAAGCCAGTAATTTAAAACCACACTGCTCTACAAGCTTCAGCTCTTAATCAGCTTTTATTTGCCCATTTACTAGCTGCTGCTAACTCCTAGAAGTTGTTATTTTAAGGGTTTGAAAATACAGAAGTAAAGCGGTTTTTAAAGTATCTGTCTTCAAGGAGCTTATATTCTAGGACAATGACTCTCAACCAGGTAAAGTTTTGCCTCCTTTGATAATATACAGAAATATTTTTTGTCATCACAAATAGGGGGTGGAACACTCCTGGCATCTAGTGGGTAAAGCCAGGCATGCTACTAAATATTCTACAATTCTTAGGAGAGCCATTCCCAGAAAGAGCTACCCAGCCCAAAATGTTGAGTGCCAACCTGTTCTAGAGGAAAGATAAAAATAAGATGTAGAACATATCTATACCTACATCTTACATCTAGAACTGTACATTTCTTAAGAGCAAAAACTATGCATTATTTTTCTTCATATCCCTCGTAATCCCAAACTTGGTACCTTGCCTATGGCAGATGCTTAATAATGAACAAAAATGAGAGTTATTTTTCTGTATCACCATTAGTCAGAGCATAGTACATGAAATCTTCTTATAAGATGTAAAGGGTTCAAACTAAACTTTTTCTCACCTTCGAAATCACATTCAGAAAGCATCAAATACACTACATCAGGATCCAGATCTGAAAACATCTCTGAGACACTGGTGAAGAGCTCTTCCTGATTAATTTTCGTCTCACGCACAGAAAGGAGCGTAGTAGTTGGCGCCTCATGACTAGCAACACCGGACACGACAACTTCCTTAGAGTTTTCAGTCTTCCGAAAAGGGTTTCCCCCAAGATTTTTCCTTTTCCTTGGCATTCTGATTTGCAAAACTAAAATGCTTCCCTTTGATAAAATTTAAGATGTTTGATATTTAAATCATAATTCAAAAAAAATGGGATTAAAATCTTGCACAATCCAGCAGTAATAGGACCTAAAATAAAAAGCAAGTAAAATCACTCAGACTATATAGTTATATTTCTATTTCTATTTCTAAAATTGGAATGACAACTTATATTTAACTCCGATAAATTGGCAGTGAAGCCAAAAAGTGGTCAATTTCTTTTTTCAAATTATTCCAGTTTTGCCAGAATGGAACATGTTAAAATTTAAGATATTAACAAAGTGTAACATATTTCAGGAAAGTGAGTACATTGTTTTAATATCAGTATTTCCTTTAAAAACATAAATCAGCATCCATAAATGTAATTAGAATGCCTATTAAATGCTTACACTCAGATGTCTAACAGGCATCATAAACTTAACACGTCCAAAACTCAAAACTCAGTTAATGTAACTCTGGCAATCTAATTGCTAGGGTCATAACTCTTGGAATAATCCTGACTTCTCTCATCCCATATCCAACTGTTTAGCCAATTTTGCAATCGCAACCCCCAAAACATATCCAGAAATGATCATTCCTTACATCTCCACTCTAATAGACTGTCACGGTCTTTTGCCTGGATTACTCTAACAATCCAATCAATTTTCCGGCTTCTACTTTTGCCCCTTTTGTCAGTTTAGCACTGCAGGCAGAATGACTCAATCAAACTGCAGGTTGGACCATGCCTCCTGCTAATCTATCCACTAGCTTCCCATCCCAGGATGAAAGGTAGAGGCCTTAAAATGGCTACAACCCAGGTACTATTGCCTCTGTACTTACTCTCATTTCCTAACCCTCCTTCCTTTGCTCACGCCACTCGATGCATACTTAGCCTCTTTGCCCTTCTTCAATGTATCAGTCACACTCTCAACTGGGAACCTTGATACCTTGGTTCCCTCTACCTGAACTACTTTTCTCCCTGCTATTTCCTTACCACCTTCTTACAACTACTATATAAGTTACTATCTCAGGAATTCAGTTCCTCAACCTATTAACCTTCTTTCCCTACTTCAATTTTTCCATAGCACCTATCTTCTGACATGGTATATGTTTTATTTATTTATTGTGTTTATCATCCTTAGTCCAGTAAAAGATAAGCTCCACAAATGCAGAAATTCATATATCTGGAGTAGAACTACCAGCTCCTTATTTTCTGTTTGTATGTGTCTAATAACATTTCGAACTTAAAATACCCAAAATTACATATCTGGTATTTTTCCCAAAATCTATTCTAACTATTTCAGCTGACTACCATTATCTTTCCTGTGTGTTTCTCTCTCCTAACTAGTCTCCTTGTTTGTACCCTTGTCTCCTACATTCTATTTTCAACATAACAACCAGAATGATCAGGATTTGCTCTAAATCCTGAAGTTGTTACAATGGCCTACCTCCCTGCTAGCACTTGATACACTCTTCCCCAAGATAGTTACATTGCTTATTCTCTCACTCCTCTAAATCCTCTGTCAAGTATTATATTCAATGATTTCCTATCCTGACTATCCAACTGAAAATCAAATACCCCAATCCCTTTACTGCAATCTCCCCCTTCTGCCAGTACCCATTACCCTTAATCACCTAATACCATAAAATTTACCTTTTAATTAAATTTGTGTCATAGCTCCCTCCACCTTCCACAACTGCACTGTCAATATAGCATCCACCAGACAAATGTGCCTATTTAAATTAAAATTAAAATTAAATAAAATCACATTTTTATACACAAGAATTCAAAACAAAGAAAAGTAACAGAAAAAAAAAAAGGACATTATGTAATGATAAAGTATCCATCCACTAGGAACATGTAACAACCCTAAATGTCTTAACCAAACAACAGCTACAAGTAGGTAAAGAAAAAACTGATAGAACTAAAAGGAAAAAGAGACAAGTTCACTACAGTTAGAGATTCTAATTCTGCTCTATTAACAATTCATAAAAACTATTAGAAAATCCTAAAGATACAGAACTGAACAACAAAAACAATTAAGGATCTAATCAATACTGCATCTACAGAACATTCCACCCAACATCCCCAGAATTTTCTTTTCAAACACCCATCGAACAACTACCAAGATACTGCATAATCTAAGCTACATAACAGACCTTAACTAACTTAAAAGCACTAACAGCAGACAGAGTACGTTCTTCAACTACACAAAATAAAAGTAGAAATGAATAACAGATAGATAACAGGAAAATCTTCAAACACTTAGAAGTAAAGCAATATACTTCTGAACAAACCATGGGTCAAGGATGACATCTCAAGCAAAAATGTTTAAATATACTGAAATAAATGAAAATTGAAATGCATCACCTAGCCGGGCGTGGTGGCACACGCCTTTAATCCCAGCACTCGGGAGGCTGAGGTAGGTGGAGCATTGTGAGTTTGAGGCCGGCTTGGGCTACAACGCGAGCGCAAGGCTGGCCTGAGCTACACAATGCGACCCTGCCTCAAAAAACCAGGGCTGGGAGTTTGGCTCAGCAGCTTAAGCGCCTGTCTGGCAGGCGCGGAGTTGTGAGTTCAATCACCGGTGCCGCAAAAAAAAAAAAAAAAAAAAAAAAAAAAAAAAAAAAAAAAAAAAAAAAAAAAAAAAAAAATGCATCACCTAAGGCTGAGGTAGGTGAAGCGTTGTGAGTTCGAGGCCGGCTTGGGCTACAACGCGATCACAAGGCCGGCCTGAGCTACATAGTGCGACCCTGCCTCAAAAAAACCAGGGCCTGGAGTTTGGCTCAGTGCCTTAAGCGCCTGCCCTGGTAGGCACGAGGTTGTGAGTTCAATCCCTAGTGCCGCAAAAAAAAAAAAAAAAAAAAAAGAAATGCATCACCTAAAAATCTGTAGGATACATTTAAAGAGCAGGAAAATTTTTAATACTAAGTACTATAAAGCAGTGAGGATGTCTACTTAAACACTTTTATTCAACATAATGATGGAGGATCTAGCCTGTGAAATAAACTAGAAAAGGAAAAGTCTTCAATCAATAATCTAACTCTCACCAACCATGGGGGCACACTCCGGTAATTCCAGCACTCAAGAGGCTGAGGCAGGAAGAGCACCAGGGGTTTGAGGTCAGCCTGGGCTACATAGTGAGTTCAAGGCCAGTCTGAACTACATAGCAAGAGACCCTGCCTCATTTAAAAAGAAAAAAAAAAATCTAAGTTCCTATCACAAGAACCTAGAAAAAGAAGTGCAAAATAAATCCAAGTCAGCAGACAGAAGAAAACGATAAATGAAAGAACAGGTATCAGTGAAACTGAAACAGAAAAAAGAAAACAGAAAATGAACTTTAAAAAGTACTGTTTTCACTGGTCAATAAAATTGAAAAAGCAGCTGAAAGAAAAATGAGAAAAGATACAATTCCCAATATCAGGAATTAAGCAGATATCACTACAGATGCTGCAGGCATTACAAGGCTAAGGAAAATATTAATTCTGCATATAAAATTTGACAACTTACATAAAATTGACCAGTTTCTCAAAGATACACACTACTATCACTTGCCCAATAGAAAAATAATATATATATATGATTTTTAATAAAATCTAATTTACAATTTTAAAACAAAAAATCTAGGACCAAATGGTTTGAATGGAGAATTCTGACATTTTCATGAAAAATTAACACTAATTTCTACAAAGCATCTTCCAAAAAATAAGAGGAATCACTTTCAACTCCTTTATGAAGCTAATACCATCCTGATTCACAACCAGACAAAACCAGCACAAAAAACAAAAACTACACACCAATATCCCTTATGAATGTAGATACAAAAACCCCTCACAGAAACCGAGTGTAAATAAGAACCCTCATGTATAATAGATATTAGGAAACAGGAAGAAAAAGTTCAAATGGGAAGGGGAACCAAGGAGTGGGGAGGTGAAAAGGAAGGAAGCAGAAAGGAAGGGAAAAGGAAAAAAATGATAAGAAAAATGGAAACAAAGCTTTTATAAATAGGGAGGGGAAGAGGGATTGAAAGGAGGGAAGGGGAGTGGGGGGAAAAAAAGAACCAAGTTATATCATGTACAGGCACAAATTCTCCATGATGAATGGGGTCATTATGTATACATAAAATGTACCAATAAACTTAATTTTAAAAAGAAAAAATTCCTTACAATTCCTCAGAAAAACTAAAACCAGTAGTTCCAATCAGCCCAGTTATTCCCCTTCTTGGTATCTTCGAGAAAGAATTAAAAGCATCATACCACAGTGATACGTGCACACCCATGTTTACAATACCTAAATATTGGAAACAACCCAAATGTCCATCAATCTATGAATGCATAAAGAAGAGGCAGAACACAATGGAGTACTACTCTGCCATAAAGGATAAGCTTGAAGCATTTCTAGCTAAATAGATGCACCTTGAGATCACACTCTTAAGTGAAATAAATCATGTGAAAATATCGCATGATTTCCCTGGTGTGAGAAACCAAAAGTGTAAACAAGGACCAAAATGTATAACAGATTTTGGGAAATCAGAAGAAAATGATCAAATGAGAAGGGGAATAGGAGTAGAGAGGGATGAAAAAAGGGACAAGAGAAAAAGAATAGGGTGTTGAAGGTAACGATATGCAATATTGCAACCACTGTCAAGTTCCTATCATCTTGTTTTGTAAACCTATAATGTTACTGTGGACTTGCTATTGTCATTTGTTTGTCTCTTTTGCTTTTTGTCTTTCTTTTATGTGTCTTTTTTCTCTTAAATAAAATTTTAAAAAGAATAGGAAGAAAAACTAGAAACAAGCTTTTATAAATAAGGAGGGGAAGAAGGGCTGAAGTAAGGGTAAGGGAATGAAAAACAAAAAAGCAAGATAGATCATGTACAGGTACAAATTCCCTATGATGAATGTTATCACTATGTAGCTCTAACATGTACCAACAAAATAAAAATAAAAATAAAAAAATACTGCTGCTTTAAAAATATTCTTTGCAAAACATTAGCAAATCAAAGTCAATCATACACACACACACACACACACACACACACACACACACATATAAAGAATTATATACTACAAAGTAGATTCTTCTCAGAATACAAATCTGGTTCCATATTTGAAAATTAGCGTAACGTACTACATGAACAGGGTAAATAAAAAAAGTTACAGTTAAATAATACAGAAAAAAAATCTGGAAAAATTCAACACCCAATCAAAATAAGGGAAAGAAAAACACTTCTAATACAACAGGAAAGAGGGGTACTATCACATCTCACTAAAGAGCATCTACAAAAGACTATGACTAACATTATACTTGGTGGGAAAATACTAAACACTTTCCTCTTAAAATCAGGAAAACAGGGCCAGGCGTGGTGGCGCACGCCTTTAATTCCAGTACTTGGGAGGCTGAGGTAGGAGGAGCGTTGTGAGTTCAAGGCTGGCTTGGGCTACAACGCGAGCGCAAGGCTGGCCTGAGCTACATAGTGCGACCCTGCCTCAAAAAACCAGGGCTGGGAGTTTGGTTCAGTGGCTTAAGTGCCTGTCCTGGCAGGTGTGAGGTTGTGAGTTCGATCCCTGGTACCGCAAAAAAAAAAAAAAAAAAAAAATCAGGAAAACAGTGAGGATATCTACTTGAACCACTTTTATTCAACATAAACTGGAGGATCTAGCTTGTGAAATAATATTTTTTTTAAAAAGAAGCATACACACAGAAATCAAAGAATAAAAGTGCCTCTATTTGCAAACGACATGATTATCTATACAGACAATCCTAAGGACTTTACAAAATTGCCAACAGTAAAATCAGCAAAGTTAGCCAGGTGTGGCGGCACACACCTGTAATCCCAGCACTTGGGAAGCTGAGGCAGGAGGATCATTCCAAGTTCAAGACCAGCTTGGGCTAAAAAGTGAGCTAGAGACCAGCCTGAACTGTACAGTGAGACCCTGTCTCACAAAGACAAAAGACAAAAAAAAAAAAAAAAAATCAGCAAGGTTGTAGGACACAAATTAAGCATACAAAAAACACTATATATTTACTAGCAATGAACAAATATGGAAATTAAAATACAATACCATTCACAATCACACAAAAAATGAAATACCTAAGTACTAATTTGATAAAGAAATTAGAGTAGATGAGGTCAGCCCAACTTGAAGAATTATAAAATACCTACAATAATTAAGGTATGGTATCAGTGAATAACAATATATAGACCTGGTAACAGATTATGGATCTCAGAACACAACAGAAACTCCAGAAATACACCAACAAAATCTGATCAAAATGTTTCTTCATGGTACTGGGAACTGGATCCAGGGCCTTGGCACTAACACCCATACCTAGCCCCTCACCTTTTTTTCTGAAACAGGGTCTCACTGAGCTACCCAGGCTGGGTTCAATTTGCAATTCTGCTTCAGCTACCCAGAGTGCCAGGATTACGGGAATGTACCACCAGCTTGCCAACTGGTTCTTTTTCCTTTTTTTTTTTTTTTTTTTTTTTTTGTGGTACCGGGGATCGAACTCACAACTTCGCACCTGCCAGTCAGGCGTTTAAGCCATTGAGCCAAACTCCCAGCCCCAGTTTTTTGAGGCAGGGTCGCACTGTGTAGCTCAGACCTGTCTTGTGTTCACATTGTAGCCCAAGCTGGCCTTGAACTCGCAACGCTCCTCCTACCTCAGCCTCCCGAGTGCTGGGATTAAAGGCATGCACCACCATGCCCAGCATTTCTCTCGTATTTTTGAGACAGGGTCTCACTATGCAGTTCAGGCTGGCCTTGGGCTCACTTTGTAACCCAGGCTGGTCCTGAACTCGCAATGATCCTCCTGTCTCAGACTCCCAAGTGCTGGGATTACAGAAGTGCGCCACCACGCCGAGCTGCCAAGTGGTTCTTGACAAAGGTGCAAAACTAAATCAACAGAGAAAAAATACAATGAATGATGATAAGTGATACAATGAAGGATGGAGTAAGTGGATACTCATAGGTGAAAAACCTGACCTGCCTCTACAAACTTCACAGAAGAGTTACTCAAAATGGGTCATGGCTTTAAATATGATACAAAGGGCCAGGAGTGTGGCTCAGTGGCTTAAGCACCTGTATGGCAGGAGCGAAGTTGTGAGTTCGATCCCTGGTGCCGCAAATAAATAAATAAATAAATAAGAAAGATACAAAACTTTGGGCTGGGGATATAGATCAGTGGCACAGTACCTGCCTGGCAAGCACATGGCCCTGAGTTCAATTCTCAGTATCAAAATTAAAAAAACTACAAAGATATAAAACTATTTTTTGAAGTACTAGGGATTAAACCCAGGGCCTTGCACATATGAGGCAAAAGTTCTACAACTGATCTACATCCCCAGCCCATTTTTAAATTTTGTTATTAGACAGGGTCTTGTTAAATTGCCCAGGCTGGCCTCAAACTCCTACCTTAGCCTCCTGAGTACCTAAGTAGTCACTGTACCTAGCCACTATAAAACTTTATGGGGCGGCGGGGGAGGATGGAGAAAATTTCAGGTTTTACAGGTAAGAAAAAAACACCAAAAGCATGATCCATAAAATAAACACTGATAATTTTTACTTCATCAAAATGGGAATTTGATGGTACACGCCTGTAATTCCAGTACTAGGGAGACTGAAGCAGGATAACCTAGGAGTTGAGGCCATTCTGAACTGAATAATGAAACCCTGTCTCAAACAAACAAACAAACAAAAAACCCAAGAACTTCTCACTGGGCTTGGTGGCATATCCCTGTAATCCCAGTACTTGGGAGGCTGAAGCAAGAGGATCCCTGTGAGTTCAAGGTCAGGTCATCCTGGGCTACAGCTATACTCAAAGATGCTTGAACTACATAATGAGGCCCTGTCTCAAAACAAAAACGCCAGGGATTTAGTTCAGTGGCATAAGCACCTGCCGGGCAAGTGCGAGGCTGTGGTTCGATCCCCAGTACCAAAAATATATATATAATAAAAACAGGAAGCCAGGCATGGTGGCACACGCCTTTAATCCCAGCACTCGGGAGGCTGAGGTAGGCGGAGCGTTGTGAGCTCGAGACCGGCTTGGACTACAACGCTAGCGCAAGGCCGGCCTGAGCTACATAATGCAACCCTGCCTCAAAAAACCAGGGCCAGGAGTTTGGCTCAGTGCCTTAAGCGCCTGCTCTGGCAGGCAAGAGGTTGTGAGTTCAATCCCTGGTGCCGCAAAAAAAAAAAAAACAGGAATGAGTCAGTGAAAATTTATATAATTTTTTAAAAAAAAAAAAAAAAAGGAAAATTTTGCTCCACAAGACACCTTAAGCAAATGAAAAGACAAAAAAAAAAAAAAAAAAAAAAGATGAGAAACAGCCCACATATTAGGAAAAAAATATTTACATACCATTTATGTGACAAAGGACTAGTCTCGAGGATATATAAAGAACTGAATTGCCCAGACTGAGCGAAACTTGTATTCCTCCTACCTCAGCCTCCCAAGTAGCTGGGATTACAATAGTGTGCCACCACGCCCAGTCCTACCACAACTTTATTCATAAAAACCAAGAACTGGGAACAACTCAGATGTCCTTCAATGGAAGAACAGTCAAACAAACTAATATACATTCATTCCATAAAATACTAGTCAGTAAAAGAAAACCAACTAACATTTGTTGTTGTTGTTTTGAGACCAGGTCTCACTATGTAGCCCAGGCTAGCCTCGAACTCACAGTGATCTTTCTGCCTCAGCCTCCCAAGTGCTGTGATTACAGCCGTGCACCACCATGCCCAGCTTCAACTACAATACTGATAATACAAAATCCTTGGAAGAAATTTCAGAGAATTACAGAGTGAAAAAAGTCATATACTGAATGATTCTACCTATGCAACACTCTTCAAATGGCAGAATTATAGAAAAGGAGAACAGATTAGTGGTGCCAAAGCACAAGTAAGGGGAGCCACTTGAGAGATTTCTGTATCTTAATGTGAATTTCCTGGTTGTGATCTCCTACTATATTTTTACAAAGATGCTACCATTGAAGGAAAATGAAGAAGAGAAAGAGAGAAGGAAAAAGAGGAGGAAAAAGTAAAATAAGGACACAGATTTCAGTCATACAATAAGCAAAATATTTATATGTTTGTATTTATTTATATATTTTTGTTTGTTTGTTTGTTTGTTTTTGTGCTGGGACTCAAACTCACAGCCTTGCACTTGCCAGGCAGGCACTGTGCTGCTGAGCTACATCCCCAGTCCTCAATAAACATAATTTGACTTAATATCTAGTGAATTCAACAACCACAGATTATACTTTCCTTTTTGGAGGTAGGTACCAAGGATCGAACTCACAAACCAACTTCATTTTCAAGTACGTACTGAATTATGATAGACATCACTAGCAAAAATAATTAGAACCTAATTACAGTAATTGAAATTTAAACATACTTAGGTATATGAATTAAGGAAGAACTTACTATGTTAATTAGAAAATATTGTGAACAAGCCGGGCGTGGTGGCGCACGCCTTTAATCCCAGCACTCGGGAGGCTGAGGTAGGAGGAGCGTTGTGAGTTCGAGGCCAGATTGGGCTACAACGCGAGCATAAGGCCGGCCTGAGCTACACAGTGCGACCCTGCCTCAAAAAACCAGGGCCTGGAGTTTGGCTCAGTGCCTTAAGCGCCTGCCCTGGCAGGCGCGAGGTTCTGAGTTCAATCCCCGGTGCCACAAAAAAAAAAAAAAAGAAAATATTGTGAACAAAATACTTATATATATATATATATATATATATATATATCCAAACTTGTGGGATACAGCTAAAGCCATGCATAGAAGATGATATATACATAAATGTGTATATTAGAAAAGGAGAGTAAATTCAAGCATAGTGGCACAAGCCTACAGAGGCAGGAGGATCACAAATTTGAGGCCAGCCTGGGCAACTTAGCAAAATTCTGTCTCAAATAAAAAGGGCTGGAGATGTAGCTCATTGGTAGACCACCTGCCTATGATGTGTAAGGCCCTGGGTTTAATCTCTAGGACCACAGAAAGCAGAGGGGGAGAAGACAGCAGAGGGAAAGTGGGGAGGGGAAGAAGAAGGCAATGAAAATAGCAAAATCTGATAGACTTTTATCTATTAAAGGAATAAAATTTGTACTTTAAAACTTTCCCACAAACTAAACCCCAAGTCTAGATGACTTCATTCTTTCTAGAAATGAAGTAACCTAAAAGACGACTTCGAGTATACTTGAGGAGTGTATGAGAAGGGTAAGGCAGATACTAAAGTTTCATGAATGTACCAAGGGTGTGTCACTAAAAAACACAATTTTTTCCTTTCTTTTTTAAGGCAGGGTCTCACTATGTAGCCCAGGCTGGCCTCAAACTCATGGCGATCTTCCTTTAGCCTCCTCCTGAGTGCTGGAATTACAGGCAAGTTCCACCATACCTAGCCTAAAAAAGGCAATATTTACAGAAAATGTGAAACTGGGGCATTCTACCACTGAGTTACATCCCCATCTTTTATTTATTTGTTTATTTTTGAGATAGGGGCTTGCTAAATTACCCATGAAACTCAAATTTGCAGTTCTCCTGCCCCAACTTCCCAAGTGCTGAGACCACAGACACGCATCACCTTACCTAGCATTAATCATCTTGAAATGTTTAATCCCAACACTTGGGAGGCTGAGGTAGGAGAAGCGTTGTGAGTTTGCAACCGGCTTGGGCTGCATCGTGAGCACAAGGCCGGCCTGGCTACATAGTGCGACCCTGCCTCAAAAAAAAAGGGGGGGGCACGCCTTTAATCCCAGCACTCAGGAGGCTGAGGTAGGAGGAGCATTGTGAGTTCAAGGCCCACTTGGGCTACAACATGAGCACAAGGCCAGCCTGAGCTACATAGTGTGACCCTGCCTCAAAAAACTAGGGCTGGGAGTTTGGTTCAGCAGCTTAAGCACCTGTCTGGTAGGCACAAGGTTGTGAGTTCGATCCCTGGTGACGCAAAAAAAAAAAAAATACTTAAAATGTATCTATATGTCAGAAAGACTGTTAACTGATAACTGAAGATATCTTAAATACTGATGGAAAAGAATACGCTTAAATTATGGCAAAAATCCCTCTTGGAAATGTCATGGCCAGGGATATAGCTCAGCAGCATAAGCACCTGCCTGGCAAATGCAAGGTCCTGAGTTTGATCCCTGGTTAAAAAAAAAAAAA
>RJWM01029181.1:0-24570 GCA_004363535.1 Dasyprocta punctata
GATGCCAAGTTTGCTATTTGGCAACCAAAGGCCAGACAAGCAGCTGGTTATTGCAGTAAATCTGAGCAGCCTGCTTGGGGCCAGGTCTCTGGTGCCAGATCCTCCAATCCAGTTAGCTGAATGCTTCAGGCCTTTTCTGGCTCTGTTCCCTTTTCACCTTGTGGCGGGCTTTGCCCTGGCAAGGGTAGTCTTCGGCAGGTTGTCCTGCCTAGGTCTGAGCTGTGGCATCTGGCTGGAGTAGGATGCTAACAGACCACCTAATGATAAGGGAATACTTGGCAGCTGGGGCTGACTCTGTGGGGCCCCTGACCAGAGCAGGCTAGCAGCAGAGGCTGACTGGAAGAAGGCACAATCAGTGTGAGCTGCTGGCATTCCACTCCAGCCAGGGGCAAAGGAGTGACGGCCTGCTGGCATCTGCTTTTGGCCCTGCTGGCCTCTATTTTGTGCTGTTCTTTGTGAAAAGCACTAAGCCTGGGGAGCCTGGTGTGCAACCTTGTCAAGAGGAAATGAGCAGGAGGAGGTGAGGGAAGAGAAACTGGCCAAGGAAATGTAGCCATAGTCAGTAAGTGTAGCTCCATAAGCATCGGGTAGGCAGAGATTTGCTAAATTTCCTGTTTCAGAACTGGAAAAAAAAAATTCCCTCCCTAGGCATTTTAACACTCCTGTACTGCCAGAACTTCTGGACCTTGAGAATAATTTGATGTTTGGCTTTTGGGAGTAGGGAGCAGAGCTTTTCTGGAGGCCAGAGCTCCCTGGAGTTGTTGCCCTCCTGGGGTTTGGCGCCATCTGCAAGTTTGCTGCAGGCTGCTGATGAATTTAAACTGGGTTAGCAGGAGTTGGGCACAGCGTGTTTGGAAAGCACTCATCCCTCTTCTTTTGTTGGGGTGGGAGTGAGGAGAAGGGACTCTGGCATGATTATTTTCCCGCTGTTCTCTAAAAGACACCATAAAACCATTTTCAGCATTGTGCCCTCTGAGTTGATTCCCTGGAACTTAGAGAGCTATTCAGAAGAGTTCAGTATGAAGCCTGACAATTTGATCATAGCCATCGGGTAATTCTCAGCATCTTTCAAAGGATGCCTGTAATTTCTCCCGGGGAAAGTTGAAATACACTACAATGGTGGATCTATTAAAAATGTTGGCACAGAGGAACAAGAACCCTATTGTCTTCAATTGCTGGAATTCCCGCCTCACCACACGGGACAAGCACCAACAGGACTCTTTCTATGAATCGTGTCTTTTATTCTTAGTATGTGATCACTTTCCAGAACTAGACTCATGACTGATGTGCTTATCACTTAATGGAGATGAAGAAAATAGAATGAGAATATAGTTTCGATGCTATACTTCAATTATAGAATTTTTTTTTGCTTACTTCTTTTGGTCAGGTGCACTGACATTTACTGACTTACATTCATTTATCCCAGAAACCTTATTATTGTAATGGACGATGTACTACAAATCTCAGAGACATAGAGGTCACAGACAAAGCTGACACACACATAGTGTTAGGAACTAGTACAGTACTCAGTATTTCATTTAAATTAACTTCACAGCATTAGACCTGAGATTTGTTCTAATGTTGTGATGCATTTCTATTGTCAAAATAACACATTGGCCTTTGACATATGAGTTCATGAAGTCATAGAAGGATAATTTGCGTTTGGACCTTCATTTACTCCATACCTCTCCCTTTCTGAATATGGCTTCATACCTAAGAAATCAGTTCACATACATTGATTAACCCACTCCACGTTCACTCTTTAATTTTGTCTGAATCATTTGGCACAATATGAATTAACACTAACATTTCACTTTACCCTTATCTCAATTATGACACTTCTCACTCTTCACTTTCACTCAATTATGAGATTTTCCCTCTAACTCATTTTCACCTTTTCATTACGTCTGCTAGAGTATGAGCACTCTGAAAGCAGGAATTACTATCCTAACTCTATGTGTACACCTAATAGTTTCAGGGAGACCAAATTTTATTATGAAGTGAAATTAACATCATTTACAGCAAAAAGTGCATTCCTTCACAAATAAGGCTACAGCTGATTCCTATTATACTCAGCAATTATTTTTATGAAGCTATGATGAACACTAAATTAGTGAATATTGAACCATCGCTCCTATGGGAAATACAGGATTAGATTTTTGAGAACTTCTGGCCACAACAGTTTCATTAATTGATCAATGCATAATTTTGTTTTGTGTGTATTTCTGTTTAAGATACTATTTAATGTATATTGTTATTCATTGGCATTGAACTGCTGACCAAAAGCACTATAGTCACTCCACTAGGATTCTCTAAAACACTTATTTTCTATGTAAGATATATTTTAGCTTTCTTGTTCATGGTAGCACTAGACAGCACTTCAACACTACACTTGGAGACCATTTCTAAAGAGTAAAATCATCCAAAACAAGGCTCGGTAATGAGAAAGGCATGGCATCAGAAACCTTCCAAAAGGACGTTGTTTGTAATATGACAACTGAAACAAGAGCGCAAATTGTCTTTGTGTACCATCTCAGCTGGGAGTATGCACATTAATGCCATGCAGACTTCTTCCCACAATGCATATGTGTGCAAATAACTGCATGCTGGGAGTAATGATTTTGGACTTGCATATAAAGTTGAGCAAGTAGGCATGTTCACAGATATTCAATGAATCACAAGGATCAACTGTGTTCTCTATCACTAGTACATATTATGATTGTCAAGATCTTGAGTAATCCAAACTGGGTATGTTAGAGAACTTGGTTTATTTGGAATATTTATAACAATGATTAAGAAATTCTCACTGGGGAAACATTTTATTTTAAAATTGTGTGTTACTTCCAAAGCATTTCTAATGTCTTATCTATTTCATTCAAAAAGTGAGACAAATTAAAAGCATGTGCTTCTTAGGAAGTACTCCAGTTACCCAATAAGCTTCCTTAATATAGATGTTAATGCAGTATCATGATGAAAATGAAGTATGGCTATACAAGGGAATGATCTGAGTGCAAATATCCACACAACAAATTTGCAGCAGTAAAAATGAGCCTGACTCAGGATAGAATATTGGCATAAATGTATTATTGATGATAATTTATACTGGGGAACATTCTTCTGCAATTTATCCAATCCACAGTGTTTCACTGGATATCTTATGTGCCTCTTTTTTATTCATCTTATGTGATATTACAAATAATGCCAGAAACATGCATTCATTAACACTCATAGAAAAGTAATGACCATTTTCACAGCCATAGAATTTTTCTAACAAGGAAAAATATGTATTATTCCTTGAAGATATTATTCAAATAAGTGTGTTTATAAAAGTATTTGAAGAAGCTCAAAAAATAAAACTTGCTTATCTTTAATAAATATATTCAATTAAAGAATCAAGTGTGCATGTGAAGATGCTATGAGAAACACATGATAATTTATAAGTTCTGGTAGTACAAGAGAGAAGGAAGGCATAGCACAGGGATTAAGCAGCTATATTAATAACTTTCATACAAGGATAATGCTCATAAAATACCATGATAAAGAGGTAATAAAAGTGGGAAAATCTGGAAAATATCTTTGAAATGATTACTGCATAAACTGCATAATGATGAAGCACAAGGAAACATACGAACAATTTGAAGAATGGAAAGCATGGGTCCTATCTCAGAGTCACACCTCAGCCAGGAGAAACAGTGCCCAAGGCATACAGCATGAAGTGGTCAGGCTTAGATTTTGTCACTCAAATCAGTAGTCTGCTGACATCTTTGACTCAAGTTTTTCTGCATCTTCACAGACAATCAGTGACCAAGTCAATCTTCTAGATTTTGCCTGAATTTGTTAGTCCTTTGTTCTTCGCTACCCTCATGCATATCTCTGCCATCTCTTATTGCAAAGGACTCTTGGCTGCTATCTTTTCTTCTAAGAAAGCCCTTCAGTCTGTTTTCCATAATGCAGTATGAAAAACAACTTCCTATTATGTCTACCACCTAATGCCACCTTTTAGCCCAGAGCCCTTCAAGGTTCTCAGAGGCCTTGTATGTTAAAAAGACCATTCCAAATCAGGTAGATTCCCTACTTCCTTGTCTAACCTCAACTATTATCAATTTTAATTTTTCACTTTATGTATCAACATTAAGGAATGCCCTGTAAGTCCTTGTGATTGCCACTTTCTCTGAAGTCCGCCTGCACAAGCTCTCCACTTTGGTAATTATTGCTTACCTATTCAGATATCTACCTACATGTCAGCACCCCTAGGAAGTCCTTCATAATTTCACTCATATTAGATCAGATGGCTTTCTGAGTTTTTCACATACTGTCATGTGCTTAGACCATATGGAATTAATCCAAATGCATTAAAATTACAATGAACAATGTAACAGCAATTAGGAGATCTTTTTCTGACTCTTCTACCTTCAAAAATTTAAACTGACTCTCTACCAAGTAGCTGCTGGCATCAGTTAATCAGAATTTGATAATTGTTCATATCTGCAGATAGCTGTGTAATTAACACTTTATTATATGGAGGGCACTTTCCAGTGTCCAACCCATGTCATTTTTATGAATTATTATTAGGTAGAAAAATGGTAAAGCTAGTTTGCTTAGTTTAAATGTCACTGTTTTCCCCATAATTTTATAATCCAATACAAATATTATTGTGACATATTATTAGAGGTGTGGTTCCTATCAGTGGTGTCATTAGGTAGAGCTTTATGAGGATTTGAAAACCCAGTATGTATTCTTTTTGTTTTGCTAACAGCTGAACAATTGAATAAGCATGTAAAAACATTAAGAATGGCATTGTTTATTATGTACCTGTTTAGGATGCCATAAAGGCAAATTTTGCACTTCTTATAAACTGTCTTGTGTTACCTGGGTATAGGTGCTTATTATGAGAAATGCTTATTCATTCAACTGTGTTTAAGCCTGCTTGATTGGTGCCTGGCGTAAAAAATGATTAGGGCAAAGTTCCATCTCTTGAGGACCTAAGAATTCAGTAGGCGGACACAAGGAAAGGAATAATCCTAATAATCTGTGATATGTGCATGATTCCTAACTTAAAATATCTTCACTTTAAATGTATTTCTGTAATATAAGTCCTTTTGGTAAGTACAGAAGACAATTTAGACCAAAAATGTGCTAATGTGAAGCAAGAAACCATACTTAAGAGAACCCTAGATTCTTGCCATTAAAGTGGGCATTGAAACACATTTAGTCCAAATTATTTTGTAAAGCTTGAATTTATATCTAAAATCGAAGTGCTAAGTGGTCTACTGACTTGGCCTGAGCCTTTCTAATAAGACTTGTCCTCCTAGGGCCAGGAGTTTGGCTCAGTGGCTTAAGCGCCTGTCTGGCAGGCACAAGGTTGTGAGTCTGAACCCCAGTGAAAAAAAAAAAGACTTGTCCTCCACCTCCTGATGTATTTCATGTTACCATTGATCCACACATGTTGTTTATGATGTCTTTTCTTGTGATGAGTCAAAATACATTTTTAGCTTGAAAACCTTGAAAACATAACAAGATTCTTGTCACTGACCTTGATTCTTTCTCTAGGCTAAATAAAATTAGTACACCATTGGTAGACGTTTGTTCACCATCACAAAGCCTCTTCTCAATGTACACAATAGAAGAGAGTGCTGCAGTGGTGAGTCACAGACCAGTAAGTGATGAGTCCAGTGAGTGAGATACAGAACAGAATGAAGTACAGAATGCCAGTCTGGTTTGCATAAAAGGAGCACCAGTCCTGTTTCAGGAGAGGTTTGTTTTCTGTATATACCCATGTCTGCATTTCTATATATATTGATTCCCAACATAAAATTTATTTCTGAACATGAGAAATAAGGATTTAAATAAAATAAAGGAAAACACGGTGCCACAGAAATATACCCACAAAAAGACCCTCAAAAATCTGCAGTAAATTGAAATGTTTCTGGAATGTACTATGCATGAGACTCACCTGGATTGTTTATAATAAATCAGTTTGTGTGTCACATTTGCCATGATTTTTTCTCTGGATTCTGATTCAGGGTATATGGCTGAGGGGTGAGGGTATCTGTGAAGTGTGTGATCTGCTGATCTTGATCTGTGGGGTCCACTGTGAACCCCACTAACATACATGATCCTTGACTGGTTTCCATAAGTGCTGACTGGGGATACAGGTGTCAGTCTCAAATGTAAATTTTCAGTAATGTCAAATTTAGTTAGAAAATTAGTCAGCAGTGCTTAACTTCTTTTATTATTAACTCAAACTAAGTAGAAGTTCAGATTTTGATAATTTCCCTCACACTCAATGTTGGTGATGATCAAAGACAAGAATGTTGCTGGAGGGGAACAGAGATACAAACACCAGAAGAACAGCTTTGGAGTTACTTGTTTATATTTGCTGATGTCAGGGACAGTTCTACCTATCTTAATCTTCTAATATGTGTTCCCTGAATGCCTTTTAATTAATACTTTGAAGAACTTACACTCAGTGTTCTGTTTTTCTTTCACTACCTCACCATCAGTTCCATCTAAATTTTCTGGTCAAAAGTCGACATTCTTTAATAGAAAACTACGGTGCAAGGTAATTCAGAAATTGTGCTTACTTCTGACAACTTGACAGTTCAAGCCCCAAGTCTTGTCCTCATTTTCTCATTTTCTCTTGTTTTACTTGTTTTCTCATTTTTTGGTGGTTGTTTTATTGATTGTTTAGTTCTCTCCTCTTACTCCTTTCTTGCACATCTTATTTTGTCATAGACTTACTGGAAGGGTGGCTGTAAGAACTTGTTTATTGTATAATTCCTTGCAGTTTGAGAGATTTCCCCACATTTGTAAGATGTCTTCTCTTTCAGAGTCTTATGCCTTGCCATGATGTTCTGGTTTTCTTTATTATCTTCTCATCCTTATTCCTGATATCTAGAAATTTGCTTGACTTTACCCCTCCAGGTCATCATAGCCCTTCCTATGCCATACTCCCTGTCTTCATAAATCCATATTATGCAGACAATAAATAAATGCCACTAAAATTAACACAATACCAAAAGTGTTCACAGACTAATAAGAGTTGCAGAAAGAAGCTGTGATATACATAGACTGTGAAGGCCTATATCTTGGTAATACTGCAGGATTTATTGAGTTAAGCTCTTTATATATATATATATATATATATATATATATATATATGTAAAAAATTATCATTTTCTACCATTTTAGAGTAAAGGAAAAGTAAACTTAAACCTGAAAGAGAACTGTAAACTTGAGTTCAAATCTGTCACTTGTTAGCCTTATAAGTTTGAAGCAAGTTATTTAATTATCTGAATCTGTATTTTATTATCCTTAAACTGGGAGTAATAATATATAATGCCATTCAGTAATTTAAGCACATGATAAAACATAAAGAATTACATTTGTGGGAGGGTGTATCCTAGCACTGTTCATTTGGTTCTGAAATTACAGTTTCATTTGTTAGGTTACACCCATTTCTCTACAGAACTTTTCTCAGTGGTGTTAGCATCATCTTCCAGTTGTATGCCTCCTTTGAGAAGAAGCTATCTTCAGTCTTTGCTCTTTATTCTGCATGCTATCAATTCCAAATATTTAATGATAGAATCATTAAAATCAAATGATCATTAAATTTGGCTACTTTCTTGTCTGTGCACTACCATGTACCACCTCCTCACTGGATGACATATCATATTCTCATTTATTTCTGTTGTCCATTTATTAAGCTTTCTGGGCAGTCTAGGGCAAATTGTTGGCAACTGCCTGGTTTTTGATTTAGAGTTTCTTTTTCTGATTTCTCAGTTGCTTCTTAAATGTCACTGCTGGAATAATGCCACCCACTCTCTGCTTTTCCCAATGCTACCTAACCCTTCAAATGGATGCAACACTTACCTAGTTTTTTATTTTTCTTACATTATCTGTAATGTTATTTTTAAAGCATGCCAAAATGTGTATTCATAGGCTGCTCCAACTGACTTACTGAGAATGATAACTCCATAACCTAGGAGGATGGATTTTGCCAATTAGAACTCTTTAATTACTCTTTAATTATTACTTTTGCTTAATTGTCATAAATTAAGAAAACTAAGCCCAGAATTGAAAAACTAAATCTTCAGATGGCTACAGTTTTTAGACACAGTTATTCATTCAAAAATTATTGAGTGATTATTATATGACTGATGCTATGTTAGCAGTTGGGAAATTATGAGGATGGCTTTATGAAATTTTAAATCTAATAAAGGAAAATGATCCTAAATTACTAAATCTGTGGAAGCATAGTACAGGATATTATGAGGAGAGAGTATATGTTAATGAGATCTGATTTAGGTGGCAGAAGAAAGGACCCCCTCCGGGAAAGGTTATCTAGGAGATATGTGTCTCTGAGCTTCTGTGCAGTGCAATAGCATATTTGTTAGTAAAGAAAAATGGTGAGTTTACCCTCATGGAGTCCTGCCCTGCTGGAAAATACTTTTCAGATGTGTGGTTTAAATATATTTGAATGTTTAGCTTTTGAGATAGTTGGGATGTTTGGGTTGAAATTCAGAGTTATGTGTGTGGTTCATTCTTCATCAACAGGTTAAATCTCTCCTCAGAACTGGAAGGACTCCCAGCCTCATTGCACACTTTCCACACCGTCCAGGCCTGGACATTGACAAAACTGCTCTTGGGGTCCTTTGATTATAAAAATACAGCAGAGATGGGGCCAGAGATTTAGCTCAATGGCCTAAGTACCTGCCTGCAGGTACGAGGTTGTGAGTTCAATCCCCAGTGCCAAGAAAAAATAAAAAAAGGAAAAGAGGTTAAAAAAAACCCAAAGGCAAACAAACAAACAAACAAACAAACAAACAAACAAAAAAACCCAGCAGAGACCCTTGTCAAAATATCAGGCTTTTAGGATAGTATTTGTGTTAGGTAAAAAAAAAAAAAAAAAAGTAGAATAATGGTGGAAAGGTTCATCACTCAAAGAGAGCGGCTCTAACGTACTATTTTCAGTTCTATCAGTTGGAACACTTAGTGCTAGTTCAGGTTGAGATATAAGGATTGGACATCCTCTTTGCTTAAAAATTCTCTGGGCATTGAGTACTGTCTGTATTTCTCTCTCCTTTATTTCTTAACCTAATCCCATTTTATACAGTCTATTAAACTAACCTATGACATTTCAATAAACAGCATAAGAAAATAAAGTCTTACTGTCTTTATCTATTCTTGGATGATTGGATGCTGCCTCATTGCATTTCACATTTCAAGGAACAAGGCAGGATTGACCACCATCCAAGTCCCCATATTGGACAATAGAACATTTCTGCACAGTGCATAATTAAGGTCTTTAAAACCTTCAAGATATGTAGAGACCTTGTTTCTCTTTGGACACCTACAGCACTTACATGACTTATGTGAAAATTGACCACACTTCAGTGTAAAGTCAGACTGACCTCATGTTCTAAAGACTTCTAAACTACAAGAAAATGAAGAAAATTATGGATAAATCTTGGTTGAAATCAGAAAGAATGGGAGAAACGAGTGAGGTCCCACAGGGCTATGAGAAATAATAAACAGCTCAAAAATCCTGTCCTAAAGTTAGTGAATGGTCAAATGTAGGATGTTTATTTTTGGTTCAAAATCATCAAAAGAACCATTTGCTCAAAAATGCAGAAGTTAAACTGTGGGTTCTCTCTCTCTCTGTCTCTGTGTTTCTCTGTCACTCTGTTTCTCTGTCTCTGTCTCTCTCTCTGCTTGTCTCTGTCTCTGTTTCTCTCTGTCTGCTTCCCTCCCCCACCATTTCTGCTACCCCAGCCTCTTCTTATATCAAATACAAAATCTGAGTTTCAATGCTCTCTGTTGTTAGCCAACTAGGGCTTTCAAATATATTGTTTAAGTCATAGATACTCTTCAGTTAGGCTAGAAACAATTTAGAATCATTCATCCTCTCTTTCTCTCTCTCTCTCTCTCTCTCCCTCTCTCTCTCTCTCTATATATATATATATATATATATATATACATATATATATACACACACACATATATATATCAAATATATATGTCATCTGTCTTCTACCATCCATCTCTTGAATGGCACTTCTACTTAGCAGGCCCCTAAGGCACATTTGACTGGTGGACTGAGCTGTCTATGATGTCAGGTCCCACAAGCCTACTGATGAACTTCGAACATCATAGGTTGTAGGTTGTTGTTCAAAAGAAAAAAAAAATACAGATTGTTCCTACTTTCTCTGTAAAGCATTTGCGACTTGTCTTCCTCTGTTCACCCCCATCATATTCCTAGCTTCAACACAGATGTATCAATGCCTGGATTTGTTCCTTCATGTAAGAAAGTAACCTTTCATGCTTGGTTGAGGAGTTTGGTTCTTATACAGCAGGCTGTCTTGTCCCATACTTTTGAATTATAGCCACTCAGTACTGTTAATACTATGGTGGACTGATTTACTTTCACGTCTGTGAGCCTGCATTAGTCAATAAGCATTTTGGGGACAGAATTTATTTCTGATTCACCTGTATATCTGAAGGACAATGCTTGCAATATAGAAGATGCCAAATATGTAGTTATAAAATCATATATGGACAGTAAATAAACAGCATCAGTGTAATAAACATATTCATTTACCTTGCCTAGCTCCAACTCATTTCTCTAAGAGAGTACTGTGTCCACAATAAATGATGATGATCAAACTAAGGGTTTCAAAGAGCAAAGATAAAAAGTGTAAATCTGGATAAGTCTTTTCCCCGTGTTTTAAAAATTCACAGTAGATGTTATGTGACTAAAGGCATAAATGTCAAAGAATAGACTTATTGTTTTCAATTGTGCTGGCCTCTTCGTACAATGTTTGAGCATTAGTAGTTAGGTAATATATTTTGATGATTCTTTCTAACCTACAAGTACATATTTAGAGAAGGAAACACTAAAGCACTTAAATAATTAATAGTAAATAATTGATATGTTCTTACAGAAAAATGGTTTCTGTTATCTCTGCCCTATTGAGTGGTCTCCATTTATCTTTTAAAAAGCTTAATGACTGGGGGGAAGTAGGAGGAAATGCACAATTCCTTTGAAGCTTTTTTTTTTTTTTTTTTGTATATGTACTAAGCCCTCTAAGCCTGGAGAACATTCAGAAATATGTATTTTGTATTTATAGTTTCAGGGATCTACATGTAAAAATTTTTAATTGGAATATTTTATGCAAAGTGTTAAAATGGTGTTTTCAAAGGAAGAACACTGCTATTTAGAGGTTTTACTTTTTCAAAGCAATGAGTTTACATTATATTCAATTTTTAAATTTAAGTTTTCCTGAGTGTTCTTTATGCTGCAGATTCTAGAACTACATGAGGTATTTCTTAAATTTATACATTATTGCTGTATTTTCTTTAATTCTGTCCACATTTGAGTCTAGGAATATGATGGTGGGATTGACTAGGAGAGAAAGATGGATTCTGGTTTGCCCTGGGCCATCTAGACAGCTGTGTAAGCAGCAGGTCCTGGATGGAATGGGCTCCTGCTCCTGACTTTTGAATGCTATTCAGGGATTGGTGTGGCTGCCCAGTGAAACCTTACTGACTGCCTGTAGCTCTTCCTTTGTGGTCACTCTGGAAGTCAAAATTTAGTGTGACTATTTCTTGAGAAATCCTTTTAATGAACTATAAAAATCAATAGTCTGAAGAGAAGACCATTTCTGATACGCTAATTACACTCATTTGTTTTTGCATAGTGATGTCAATTAAAGACTATAGATATGTAAGAAGCAGGAGCCGCACACTATTGCGCTGGCAGCTGAATCATGGCGACACAAACACATACCTGGAAGCCAGCGATTTCTCCCTGAAAAGTCAAGTTTAACTCTCCACGCTTTCACACTCTCTCCTCTCACGTGCCCTCTCCATGAACTTCCCAGAGCGCTTGACATTTGTAAAAATCGTTTTGAATTCAAAATGTTTAATATTATTATTGTTATTATTTGCTTCTTTTGGAAGATTAAATATTTAAAACTTTTTTAGAACCTACATTGATCAACTTTTCAGTTCCTTTGAAATAAATTGCTCTTAATGAAACATCTGGAAACACACACAAGCACTGAACTAGCAAAGTTCTCCAAAATAATGATGCTATTGTTAGGAGACTGAATACTTGGGAGATTAATATCATAATGTAATGGCATGTTGGTTAATGCTAGCCATAATTTAACAGTAAAACCTACTTAAGAAAACAAGAGGATGAATATTATGTCAGACATAAGACACCTACACATTGAACTCAATACAATAACAAATTAAACACTGTTTATATACAGACATGTTTGGCTTTTTTTTTTCTTTATCTGTGATTTAGGTAATAATTGCACTGTAATTTTAACTCTCAGTGCCTTTTAAATGTTTGCTTAATTGTTTTATTACCATTGTATTTACTGATACTAATTCAGGATGCCAGTGAAAGTTGGCTGTGTGTCCTGCAGTCTTTATTTACATAAGACTGGCATTGATTTAGTGTTGATAACACATATCCCATTTCCACTAGATTACTCTGAAATTGTTTGACTAAAGGCTATGGGGAAATTGTAGGCCAAGTGAAAATATATAATCAAATTTTTGAAGCGTTCTCACATTCTCTAAGCTAGCCTTTTCTTTTGCTTGCATATTTTAAATAATTCCCCAGATGAGATCAAAGTGCCTTTTGCTCAAATTTTGGCACACCATGAAATGTCTTCATGTATTAGAAATAGATTATGTGAACATATCAGCTGAAAAGGGTACAAAATCTTTCAAGAGGAGAAGAAAACAAGAGCCTCACAGTTCAATATATTTTTTAGCTACTTCAGCTTTGGTAAAAACAGAGTTTAACTTTAAAAGAGTTCTTGACTCTTTTTTTTTTTTTTTTTTGCGACACCGGAGATTGAACTCACAACCTCGCGCCTGCCAGGGCAGGCGCTTAAGGCACTAAGCCAAACTCCCAGCCCGAGTTCTTGACTCTTAAAATTAATTTCTTCTAGCTTCTAGGATCAATAAAGATGCGTGGAATTTTCTGTTTATATACATGTGCATCATAAAATAGTGTTTTCAAATGGGGATGTGCATATAAAATTGTTGGTGATTTTTTTACTGAGTTTTGATTCTGATTTAGCAAGTCTGAATTAAGAAACTCAAAGTGACGTCGGTAACGTTGTGTGTGTCATAGACCACACTTGGAACAGCAAGGTCGATGAACATGAGAATTAAATAGATAACAAGTTTTGCAGGTAGACTCGTTAAGATTAACTTGAAGAACTGAGGGTCTGTTTCTACTTCTATGCAAGGTAGAAGATGAAATAATAATTGGCCTCTTTGCCTATCAGCTAAAATTGAATCTTTCAGGGAATGCTACTCACACCTTTGTCTATTTTGTTTCTGTACATTAATGTGATCTGTTCTATGAATAGTACAGAAATGTACATGATAGTTCAAGTGACCTCAGAGTCATAAAAGATTCCATAAATTGGATCATTTTCATTGATTAATTTATGGTTTTTAAGTGAACTTAATTGCTTTTCAGCAGCCTACATGCTAACTTGTTGATATTCTTAAGATGTTTTATTGTTCGAAAATGAAATGGTGAGCCAGAATATCTACTTGTCCTCCGACTTTTGTTGTAGGAGATCCCACAGAAGGCTTGTGGTTTAATGGAACTTAACCTTGTTTATATAACTGCACACAATACCCTTATGTTACCTCTGGAATGGCTCAGCATTAAGTGAAGCCATTGCTTTTAGAACCTCTTAACCTTGTCAGGAATAATTTAAGTAGCTTATCTTGAGTATTGCTTAAATAACCGTAACTTTGTACGATGAACATTTGGGCTTTCTAATATAAAAAAGTTCTATATCTTATGGGACATATGAGAAATACCATCAAAATGCGTTAAACATTTACTTCATCTGCTATGTTTTTTCTTTATGATAATACCAGAAAACAGTTTTATTTTTACTTTTAAATATTTATTTAAATTATTCTAGTGATCTCTTAACTAGTTTATTTCATATGAAATCCATCTTCTAACCTAAAAGAGACTGCTGTAGACCAAATGTAAACTTCTTTGAATTGACCAAAACTTGTGCAGACAGAATTGCTAAGAAACAAGAGCCCAGAAACAAAGATTCGTTTGGATGAAGTTATTTTTTGGTTGTTATTTTTGTCTAGTTTATTCAAAGACACACACAGACATATTTGCACTTGAGTTTCTCCTTCCAAATATGGTGAATTGTAAAGTGGAACCATGGATACAACATCAAAATACCTCTCGCTTTTAAAAATCACATCTTACATTGGAACTAGTACGTGACTCAGTAAAGTTGTACTTTGACATTTTCGTAACAAGCAGAGAGAGGTTAGGTATATAGCTCAGCAGCAAAGCGCCTGCCTGAAAGGCACAAAGTCCTGAGTTCTATTCCTGGTATAACTAAAATAAAATAAAATAAAATAAAATAAAGAGCAGATAAGTATGCCTTAGAACTCCCTAATTTAAAGCTGTTGAGTTTTATTAATGTTATTTATTAATTTGTTAAACCTAGAAATATTATCAAAAATAATGACATTTTAAATATTTTGGGGAATATTTTTGTAAGAGCCTACAACAATAAATGGGATTGGGGATAAAATATTATTTTGCTGGTGAGATAAGTATTTTCGGAAACCCATGTTCTTTATTCTTCTGTAATCCCACTCCTCAACATATGTTGTAGGAAAACATTTGCACATTTGGATCAATAAAGAGATATGAAAATATTAATAACGTTGTAATTACAATGGTAAAAAGTAAAAGATATGTAGATAAGGCTAAGTGAAAAGATATAGGACATAGGATAAGTTGTGAATTATTTTATTCATGGACCTCTGCAATAGTCAAAATAACATAATCATAGAACCTCACACCATTGTAGTTGAATTCATAATTTAAAATATTAAATGAAAAATATTTTACAGTAAAAATTTTAAACTATAGTTGTTTGAAATAAACACTAAGAAGGGAAAAACTAAATGATACATATATCTTATATATACATATATATTATGTATACTATAATGTATATGCTACAACAATACAGAAAAACAAAAAACAAGATTTTCTAGTAGAACACAAGGAAGTACCTGTATATGGGGAAAGTGCAGGTGATGACATAGGAGAGTGGCATGCAGGATATGTCACTACTACAAAAATGGAGTATTTCTTAAACTCTGTTTTGTGTATTTGTTTTAAACTGTTATAATATTCATATTTTTAAAATAACATTTCAATTGTTATATACTATGCATGTTTAAATATGAATCACATATTTGTGTAATTTAATATGTAATTATATATAAAAGACACGCTAATATTTAATTTGCAGTATAATTATTAGTAGCATAAATAAAGTAAGACTGTTTGGATTAAAATAAACTAAAATTGAAAAAAATTCATGACTAAACTTCTGCTTGTAAAGTATAATGTAGAAAATGTTGTTGAAAAATACTGAATGTTTTAATTTTTTGATTGTCTATGTTTTTAAAATGTCTCAACAGCCATTTATAAGGAAATTGAAGTTCTTTAGTTTCAAAAATACCTTCCAGTCTTCTGAAGACATGTCATTTCTTATAAGTAATGAGTGATTTTTCAGTATATTATGATAGCTTTTAATAGAGGCAGTAGTTATTTCTCAAACAAGATTACATCTAGTCATTAAGTCATCCCACTATAGAGACCAAAGAAAAAGTCTTTTTTGTAAACAAATACCCAAACACACATCCTGCACCCCCCCCCCACCACAGAAATTTTCATGCTTTCTGAGTTCATTGAGAAACAGGTAACTGCCAGGGATATAGATCAGTGGCATAACTGCCTACCTGGCAAGTGCAAGGTTGTAAGTTCAATTCCTGGTACCAAAAAACAAAGCAACCAACCAACCAAACAAACAAAAAAACAGTGTGAGAAACAGATAATTGTCAGAAAGAAGTAATAAATATTAATCAAAAGATAATTATGGCAATTATAAATGGGTCAATAGACGTTTACCTTGGTGGGTACATCTGCCAATAGCTTTATCATTTGAAATTTCTTGGCATGAAAAAATACTTGGAATGATGTTTGGATCTGGAATACCTTTCAAAAGGCCCAGGTATAAAGGCTTGGTCTACACCCTGTGGTGCTTTCAGGAGGTGGTGATCCTGTAGGAGAGGGATGTACTCCTGAAGGTTATACTGTGACTGTGGTTTTTTTTTTTTTTTTTTTGTCACTTGCCTTGTTTTCTAGCCACAGTGTGGCACCATGTATTTCGTGTCATGATACACTGCTTGCAGTCAGGCCCAAAACTAATGGGGCAAATCAATCATAGACTGCAAACACTGAAACTTAGAGTAAACACCTTTCCTACTTTGATATTGTTTATTTTAGGTATTTTGTCATAGTGGCAGAAAACTGACTACAACAGGATGGTATACTCAAAATTCAAAAAGGCAGTAGAAACAAATTAAAGGGAAACAAATTAAAGGAAAACAATTTAAAAGAAATGTCACCTGTACATTTCTTAGAACGTTCTTTAGTATTTAGTAATGGTTCACAATCAATAAAAATAAGCAAAAATACAGCACATGATGATAGTGGTAAAATATTCTGTTGTGTGTCAACTATAAACCACTCATTAAAAATATTACTTACTTCACACCTGCCTGTTTACATGCATGGTTTATCCTGTTAAAGTTTTCTATCAATACTAACAGAACTTTTATAATATACACATTGCCTTTGGCATTGTTTACACTTAAAAATCATTTAAGAATTTATTAAAAATATTAGTACTGACACAAAATTTTTTTAAATGACTACAAAACCACAAAAACAAAAACCATACCTAGAAAAGACAGTTAACCAACATAACAAGTCTTCTGTGTGATTATCAGTAATTTTTGTAGTTCTATTTTTATGTTATTTTGCAAGATATATTCCTTTTATAGTAGATAAGGTAGTCAACATAATATAATGTTAGCAAATATAATATCAGGTGAGGAGTACCATGAAGACGGTTAAGCAGATTTCAGTTTTAGAGGCATGGAATGTAGCTTTTCACTGCATACAGTTTTAATGAAAGTAAAACTAATTATCCCTATGACATATAAAAAGTGCATACTACCTAAATATGACCATTTTATCTTGGCTTCCCTATTGCTAGCATTAATATCAGTGAACTAGTGTTCATTTTATGGGTAGAATATATTACATCTTTTTGGTGGGTCAATTCCATTGTGTATTACACATGTGTGCCCACACCACAATTAAACCCATGATCATCCAATTGAGAAAAATGATGGAGTTTTGAAGAGAATCCATCTAACAATGAAAATCAGCCTTACTTAAAAGAAATGATATATGCGTTGCTATTCAGGGATACTCACAAGTAATATTTTCAATGCTTTAATTAATTTTCTATGGGATAGACTTGAATTTTATCTTAGTTACTATCTTTGATGTGGTTAGAAGTATCTATACACTAAAATCTAATATACTGGGTGACATTTTTTTCTCTTTTTACCTTTGTTTATATATTTATTCTTTATTTGACTTATGTCAAATGGTTCTAAATTCAATACTTTAGATAAAACTTTTATGTAACTTAGTAAAATGTCCTGGAAGAAGGATGAATCAGAAGCATTTCTTCTCTTTATCTGTGTACTCTTCATCATTGTCAAAAAAAAGTTAGTCTCTGCTATCATTGCAGTTTTTTGTTTTATTTTTTGTTTTCCATTTTGAAAAATACCCATAGAGAAGTACACTAATAATCAGTGGACAGTGTGGTACCTGCCACCCCTCCTGCTCCCTCTAAATAGTAGTCTCTAATAAATAACTAACCTAGTAATCAAATTTCGTTAGATATAGAGGATCTCACTGTGGACAGATAGCAGTAGAGACTAGGAGGGAAACTGAGCATAGTGTCTCCCTTGGCATATATAGTATAAATAAGATACAAAAGGCAAAGTCAAGGACTAGAGAACTATTGAAAGACAAAAATATTCTTAGATTTTTCACTGAGATGATCCCAGCTGAGCAAAGTAATACATAGGATAATGAAGAGTTCATTATGGTTTGAATAGTCTTTTTAATGAACTCTTAAGGCACAATTAAATACAAAACACATGAAGAATAATTAATCAAGAACAATGCATTTGTCAGTAAGTGATTATCTTTAATAAATTTCTTATTTTCCATCAGTACCACACTTAAAAACAGCTGGTGTTATCTTTCCTGGAGGAACAATAGCATCTTCAAATGCTTGCTGTGTGTCTACTAGGTTTAGGCATTCTTTACACCATGAATATGTATTAACCATGGGGTCTTTCCCCTAAGTACTGTGGGATATGATCTGTGTTTAAATTCAAAGATTCACAGCCAAAGGTGTTTCAAGAGAGAATTCTGAGGGTGCAGATATTATGTCCTATTAAGAGCATTCTGTGGGGCCATGTGGTAGAAGTTAGATACCTTAAGACATGTACCTCTGTGGATTAAATAAGAGTTTATCAGGTAAAAAAATCCAAAAGAAGTCACTCTCTTATTTCTGATATGTGAGAAGCAGCAGAAAACCGCCCCCCAGCATTTCTCTTGAGTACATGACCCTTCCAAGTAGAACAAACTAAGCATGTATCATAGAAGTGTTCAAAATACTCTATGGAATGAAAAGAATGCACTCGCAGTGGGTGGGGTACGTACACCTGCAGTAACAGAGAGAATGATTAAGGCAAACAAATGAAGCAGAAGTTGCTGATAACTTGAGTTGAGACAGCATTACACAAATTGTGCAATCTACTCTCTTGATTATACTTTATACAATCTAATTATAACATCAGTCTGAATTTTCCGACATTAGGTAATTTAAAGATTATGCATCATTCCCAGAAACCACTGTTTTTGAATATGTTTCATAAGCCTATTTTTGCACAAGAATGCTTCACATGTATTCTCTTGTTAAATCCCCTTATTCAATCAGTGAGTATAATGTTTTACATACACTTTCAAATGTTCCGTATATGATACAGTCTACAAACATTAATTTTATGTAGGTAATAGGATTGCACCATTCATTTATGTTGTGAATTATTTGAATGTACACTGTACAGGGGGATCCATGGTATAGTTCTCCGATTACTGATCTTTTGTGATGACGCTGAACAGCTTTATCCAATATGCTCCCAACATTTATTACAATGAGATTGCTCCATTGACAAAAATGCTGTGTTCTCTCTCACTTGGATATGTTGCTTTTGGAGCTTTTGTAATTAAGGAAAAGCAGGTTATTTTGAATTTAAAGTAGGCTTGCTTTCATCTTTTCTACTTTTTGTATATGTGAGACTTAAAAAATGAAAATCACCTTCATGAAACTATTTCTTTCTATATTACATGACTTTGTCTCTTTTGCGCCGATAGGTTCTGATTCTTTTAAATGCAACTGTTCCATTCTTTTATAACTTAAGCACAGAAAAGTGTGTTTAAATGTTATGAAACTTAGAAAGATTCCACAGACAATTCAGGACTATCGCTTTTATATCTCTTTTATAGACAAATCTTCCTGGGAAATACATGTTTAAGGTATTTGTATCAGGCACTTATACCAATAGGAAAAACCATAGATTCAGTAAAAAGCTTACAGCAGCTGTTATACTATATGGAATTTCTCTTTAATATTCTGTCTCAGTTTTTTTCTTTGACTGTCCTGTGGCCTTAACAGATTTGCATAAAACATTTTACATTAAAGACAACAACATGATTTCTGTTTGACTCATAAGTGTTGTTATGGCTCACTCCCTTCTTGGATGAAATGGAGTAAATGTAAGATATAAAAAGCAGTGTGTCGTTATTGGCATGATACATACTTCGCTAGTTTGCACAGTGAAAGTTATGTCTGTGCCTAGATATACTAAAGACTCTCACTGTCATCTTCATCACCTTGATGCATATATTGTATTCACTCATTTATTCATTCACTTAACATTTATTGCCTTGTATGTAAGGTCAGGGATATAATGAAAAATAAGATTTATTCTCTACTCTTAAAAAGGTCTTCCTCAATATTAAGATAAGAAAGTATATAATAATTGCAACACAATAATGATAAGTATTGCATTTTATCATTGATATCCTCTCTGCATGATCCAATGCAATCTCCAACAGTAATGTACCCAGAGCCCGGTTGAATCGAGACAAAAGATAAACTACTATTTGGGGAAGAAAAGAAAGGTATCAGAGAGATGTCAGTTAAGTTGGAGTAAGAAGGATGAGGATAGTGACCAAAAATAACAAAAAGTCTTAAGAGAGTTTAGAATGAAGTAAAATGACCCATGCCAGGCTTGGAAGCTGCTAATTCATTACCAAAAGTACCAACACCAATTTTTTTGGAGAACATAAAATGTGCTTTGGAACTGTGCTGACAGATGAAGTGGTCACCAATCATCATAGCTTGTTCAAGCTGCTATAGCAAAATTTTGCAGACTTGGTGGCTTGTAAACCACGCAAATTTATTTCTCACAGTTCTGGAGGTTGAAGAATTGAAGAACAAAGCAATGTTCTTAGGTGTCTGTTGAGGCCCCACTCTGGTTCACAGATTAAGCCTTCTAGTTCTGCCCTCCTCTGGTGAAGTGGCAGAAAAACTTTCTGGGGCCTCTATATAAGGGTACTGATGCCATTTCATGAGGGTTCTGCCCTGGTAATCTAATCTTTCTCAAAGGCCCCACCCTCTGCATATATATATATATATATATATATATATATATATATATGCTATTGAAATGCAATTGCAGTTTTTCTCCCATTAAAATATAATGGTTACATACTTTGCATGTTTAATGAAGTATTCTCTTAAATAACTACTGAGTATATGAATGATGCTAGGATTTTCAGAATCTCAGATTTGCTGTCTTCCCCACAGATCCAAAATAAATCTGCTGCAAAGGTATTTTCATGAAATTAATTCAGTTCCTGTTAGATCTACAGTTGTACTATAATGTGCTACATGTTATAAACCATAAACTTCTTTAAGGTACAAGTTTCTTTGTTAGCGATCTCTAAAAATCAGTGGAGAATTGACAGCTATATTATTTCCAAATGATGTTGGTCCTTTATCTGCCCTTTAGGGAAGCAATAAGGCTCCACATTTGCAAAATTTGCAAATGATAATCTAAGACTGACTGGTCAGAGGACTGACTTTTACCTGGGCTTATAGAGGCAGTGTGAAATCAAGAACAGAATAGGGATTTTACAGTCAGATGAATGTGAATTTACATCTAAAAAAACCTGTTACTTAAGTGATGCATAAAATTAGGCAAGCAACTTAATATATCAAATATTAATTTTTTATCTTTAAAAGACCAAAGGATAATAAAATCAACTTGTTAGGTGGTTTGGAAATTTGAAATGAAATAGCTAATGAATTTTATCAAAGCAAGTATTCCACTCGTGTTATAAATGTATGTGTGTATTCACATAAAACAACTATTAGTATGTGTCACTGGTATGAAAAAATTTCCAGGTCCATATAAAAAGACCAAAAACTCAAGGAATTTCATAGAGGTTTATTTTGCATCAAGTTCTATCCTTTATATAATGTGAATGATGAGAGCAATATAAAACATTATCCAGGCCCCTGTAACATGAAGGCCCTTTTGAAGAGCAATTTTCATGGAAAAAAAAGTAAGCACTATAAGATAATATGAAAGTCATATGAAATGCTAGGGAATTCTCTACTGGCTGCGAACATAGCAATTACTCAGTTTTGGAGAAAAAAGTGTCTAGTGGTCAAGAAAAATGATAACTTGTAGATTATCTTTAAAGGATTTGTATGATTTAAAAAGCAAATGGGATTTTGGGATGCAGCAATGTTAAGGACCCAAACTCACAGTCTTCAGGTTAGTCCACATAGAAAATCTCTTCCGTTTCACCTTATATTGTTTAATAAAATTTTTAAACAAACTTTGAAAATGAGAGTAAAATTTAAGACTTAAAAAAAATCCGAAGAGAGCCTAGCAATTTGGAGAATCTTTACTTTCATGACAGCAATAGCTGGAGTTGAACAAGTTCCCCTTTGGTTGTCACTTGAGTCACAGTCTCTCCCCATACGTATTCCACTACCTGAGAGGCTTCTATCTTGGCAAAGTTTTCAGAGTATGGTGAGTTCAGTGTTGTGTTATTTGAGATGATCATTCAGCATACAAGGGAAATGTCTGGTGACTCTACTTGGAAATTCAAGCCTGATATGAGAGTGAAGGGAATATGAAAGTGAAACACAAAGAAATGGGAATTCAAGCTGTCAGTGAAGGAAACTTCCACTCCAGTATGGTAGTTCTTTCTACCTTATCCTTGAGTAGGCACTTGTTCCCAATCCAGACACACTAAATCAGACGGGAATTGGAGTCCAAAATTATAAGAAGCCATCTAGCTGATTCTATGCTTCGAGAATTATCAGCCTAGCAGATACTGAGCACCAAATCTTGTGGACTGAGGATTACAGTTTAATTTAAACACACACTTTTCAGAACCTGGAGGAGGAGAAATGGTAGAGGTAGAAAAGGCAAGGTAAAAAGAAAAAGATAAGATTTAGGCCAGAGAAGTACACAGTACTGAGTCTCCAGGAAGAAGGTATTAGAAAAGGTCAGATAAGAACAAAAAGTCCAGGATGCTTAGAACAGATTATTTTCCTTAAGAAGTTACTAATTTTTAAAGCATTGTTCCAATAGTTAGAAACCAGTGTTTAGGAACTGAATGAAATTGAATAATGGGGAAAAGATAAAGTATGAGTAAGGAAACATTCAATAAAAGTTTGGCACTGAATGAAAAGAGAAAAATTTCATTACAGCCAGCATTTAGATGGCAAGGTCTTGCAAGTGTTTAAGCCAGAGGGGAAAGACCCCTGGTACTGAGGAAAATGCACATCTCAGAGAATATTTAAGTGATATATAGGGAAACAGAGCATAAACATCACAGGAATGAAACTAATTGGAGGATGGAGAAGCAGATAGGAGGAATGGCACGTGGCAGCAGAGCTGAGGGGACTCTGAAGCCAAATTTTGGGGACTAAATCCCTTGTTTGCTATTTCTTACTCATGTAATCTTGGGAAAATTGAGATTTTGCTGGTTCTTTGTCCTCATCTATAGAATGCAACCTCAGACTGAGCCTAACTCTTGGAGTTGTTGTGATGATTAACATGATTTCATATGTGTGGTGAGCGCAGAAAAGTTGCCCCACAGCAAGTGTGATAAAAGTTGGGCATCAAATAAATAAAACCGATCGACAAGGATGCAAGGGAGGCTTGAAAATGGAGACCCATGAATAGTTGAGGGGCATTTAAAACCTCCAAAATTTAAAAGGTACTTGCAGAAGACCTTTTGAATCCGTATTACAGGATTGAGCTCTTGAAGAGCGCTGAAGGTGTGTCCTGATTATACGCAACTCTGCATAAATGAACAAGGAATTGACAGCAGTGAGAAATAACGAATACCCATGTTAGGATGTAGTCAACTAGTACAATGACTTTCTTGGCCAATGGCAAGGAAAAGAGAAAATAGAGAATAGGGTTTATCTCAGGTAATGAAGTAGAGCAGCGTATACCGTTAGAAGGTGAGGAGGCAAAAGCATCCGGCGAGTTAATGACTGTAAGAACTAGCCTATGAAGGGTTTCATTTGCATTTAAGAATAAAAAATATGCATTTGCAGTCTGATATAGCTGTTTCAGGCTTGTATCCATTTCTAATTTAACAGCCAGTACAAACACTAGCCAATTACTAATCATTATCTACTTGGCAGATTTAAATTCTCTCTCTATTTAGCTCTCTAATTCAAATTGCTAATTATTAACCAGTTATTTTTAGGTGAAGGAAGAGAGTTACAGAGACACTGCCTTTTTTCTTTACTTTCTTCTAAAATGTGGCTGAGAAAGAATAGAAAAGCAGCTGAATTTGAGTCGTCAGTTGTCATCGCGTTGGCTAAATGATGGATATAATTAGGCAAAAACTGCTGATGACAATAGTCCTTTTTTTCAACATGAATTATTATTTGAACAAAAGAAAATATTTGCAGTGCTGGAAATGGTGTTTCATGGCTATGGAAAGATCCCGTAGTCTCTGCAATCCTGTCAGCGCTTGTGTTTGTCTTTTGGAGCACTGGCTCTCAAAGCACCACCAGCAGTATTCAGTTTACCTGGGGAACCTGGGAGAAATGCAAATTCTTCAGGCCCATTTCTTATCCACAGTCAGAATTTCTGGGAATGGGGCTCAGCAATCTGAGTTCACAAGCCCTCCAAGACATTCTGATGCAAATTGCAGTTTGAGAATTATTTCCTTAGCATAGGTCAAGTATGAAATGCAGCCTTACATTTCATCCTAGGGTGTTAGTGATTGTATTTGTAGCATGAAAATAATAATTTTCTAAATAGTAACAAGTTGCTTTGAAAAAGAAATCTTTTTAAAGAAACATTTTAATTAATTTATTTATTAATGTTTTTGTACTGAGGATTAAACTGAGCCTTTGCACTGAGCCATGTCTCTGGCACTTCTGAGATTTTTTTTTTTTTTTTAGAAACAGGGTATCACTAGGTCTC
>RJWM01029182.1:0-24672 GCA_004363535.1 Dasyprocta punctata
TATCATTGGTGAAAATGTAAATTAGTGCAATCACTATGGAAACCAGTGAGGAGATTCCACAAAAAGCTAAAATTCAAAATTAACTTGGCCAAGCTATTCCCCTTCTAAATATCTTCCCAAGAGTATTAAAGACATTCTATTACCTTGATCTTGCATACTCATGTTTGGAACAGCACAATTCATAATAGTTAAATCTTGGAAGCAGCCTATATGTCTAACAGCAGATGAATGGATAAAGAAAATGTGGCATTTACACACAATGGAGTACTCCTCTACCATATAGAAAGACAAACTGGAGTCATTTGTAGGCAAATGGTTGCACCTTGAGACTATAAAATTGAGAGAAATAAACAGAAACAGAAGCTTAAACATTATATGTTTTTTCTTATATGAGAAATTCAAAATACAAAAAAGAACAAACTATGAGATAAATAATAGAAATAGGGAAACAAATCTTTTGCAAGTGGGAGAGACACCAAGAGATGGAGGGAGTAAGAAAGGAAGGAAGGGAAAGAGGATGAAATAAGAATTAAGATGCATTTTGTACACATACCAACTATCCATGAAGATGTAATCATTATGTGTTGCAAATGTGTACAAAAAAAAGAAAAGAAAAGAAAAGAAGACTGAAATTTCCAGGATCCAGTTGAAGTTACCCATGGTGATACATATCAGCATTCCACTGGTAAAATTTAGGTTCTTTTCCTTCCAGATTATCACACCTAAATATCCTAAACAAAATGGTAATCCCATGAATTGACCTAGTTGAGAAATTAAAGAGCAGGAACATTAACTGAAGATAAATCAACACGTAGAGGGAATTTTTTAAATGCTCAAATTACCCACTTTCCAGAAAAAAAAAAAATCAGGTTCATACCTGTAAAATGGCCTGTATTCTTTTAGGAGGGATTCCTTAGAGTTTTCACCCTCTGAAGAAAAGTATTAGTGTTTTTATAAGGAACTTGAGAAGCAGAGACTAGCTGAGACCACCAGGCTTGTGTAAAGGCAACATGGTATTTAATTTATTCTGCCTGAGTGAAGTCAGACAGAGGGCAAAAGATTCATCTGTAATGAACAAAGAGAAGTGGGCCCCTTTTATAGAGATTGAAAGAAGGCAAGGGGCTTTAGTTGGGAAGATTTTAATAAGTATCTGTGTTCAAAGTTCTCAGGCAGTCTTCCATCTCAGGGGACAAAGTCCCTGAAGTGTCTGATGTAAATCCTTGGGTGTCTCCTATGTCCAGGGACCTGCTAAATGCCTTGTCCTATCTTATCTCTTTCACAACATCCTGTGTTTGCCAATCACAGCTTCAGTGCTAAGCAGAGTTCCCCACTGAAAATAACGTCTCTGCTGGCAAGCAGGTTGGGGGATGGGAGAGTCAGGTCTTATTTGAGCCTTACAGTTTTCACTTCTAGGATATACAGGAACTCATTGCTCTGAATGTTTATAATCCACTCATGAGTGTGTAATTTTCAGTTTCTGCCTAATAAATCCTTTCTGTGTTTCTTACTGATCAGTCCTGAAAATTCCATTTGGGTAACAGGAGTCTTGTGAGCATGCAATTTATTCCACTGACAGAGCAGGTTTGGATTTCTTATCTCTGGAGAACTTAACCCTGACCAGCTAGTTTGCCTCTTGGCATGGATATTACAATAGACCTACAAATTTTATGACCACCCAGTTTCACTCACATTCCAGGGACTGAATTTATACTGATCCTGCTTATCTTCCTCAGAAGATGCTCCTTTTTATTGTAAAAGCATCAGTCTCATTGGTTTTTGTGAAATATTTGCTTGGTTTATAAACAGAACCTGTATTTTATCAATTCCCAAATTTTTCTCAACAAAAATCAAATATTTTTCACTTTTTTGATTCATAATTTCTAGGTTTAGAGGACAGCAAGACCCTGGGCACTAGAGTGCACGCATGCCTTTGGTGGGCAGACTAAATGCAACCTTGAGACCCAGGACATCTGGAGAGTAGAGTAATCAACAAGACCAGCAAAGTGAAAGTGTATGAAACAGCATCAAAGAGATAACAGTGGGTTCTGGAGAACTCCACCAACAGAAAACCAGTCCCAGTGCCCACATCAAGAGGCCATGATCAGATTCATACCCAGCATGATTCCCGTAGCAAACTTGACTGGAGTACACAGCGTATTTCTGGGATCTGACATGAACACTATCACAGAACTGTAAACACAAAAGGTATTTTACCACTTCTGATCTCCCTTGTTTGTCTGATGAGCTATCCCTTTCCTGTTGATTGGATGTCATCTTGTTTTGTTTTGTATTTTGTGATTATTTTCATCATTGGGATTTTTCTTTTTACCTATTTCCTTTCTTTCTCTGGTCTCCTTTATTTTTCTTTCCTTTCTTCTTCTCTTTTTTGTTCTCCTCCCCATCTTCCTTCTTTTTTACACTGTTTAGCTTCTCAGCTGCACATGAGACATTCTCTAAAATAGACCATATACTAGCCCACAAAACATGCTTAGTTATGCAAAAAGGTATTGAAGTTATCCCATGCATATTATCTGACCATTGTGCGATAAAATCAGAAATTTATGGCAAAAGAAACCACAAAAACTCCATAAACACATGGAAATTAAACAACACCCTCTTGAACAACCAATGGATTATAGATGAAATTAAAGAAGAAATTAAACAATATTTAAAATCAAATTAAAATGCAGTTACAACATTCTGGAACCTGTGGGATTTGATGAAAGCAGTCCTAAGAGGGAAAGCAGTCCTCATATCAGGAAAAGAGAGCAAACACAAATAAGCTAATGCTGCACCTCAGAAATAGAAGAACAGTTCAACACCAAAGCTCGTAGAAGGAAGGAAATTATAAAGATCAGAGAAGAAGTTAATACAATTGAGACTAAGAAAATAATACAAAGAACTAATGAAACAAAGAGTTAGTTCTTTGAAAAAATAAACAAAATAGATAAACCACTAGCCAACCTTCACAAAAAAAGGAAAGGAAATACTCAAATTCATGCAATAAGGAATGAAAAGGGTGAAATCATTACAGATGCTGTGGAAATTGAGAAGATCATCAATACCTGCTTTGAGAATTTTTACTCTCATGGGCTGAAAAATACAGAAGAAATGGGCAGGTTCCTACAAACATATGAATTACTCAAGCTGAATCAAGAAGATATAAAAATTTTGAATAATGCAATATCAGTTTCTGAAATTGGAAACAGAGTTAAAAACCTACCAAAGAAGAAGCCCAAGTCATGATGGATTCACAGCTGAATTCTATAAGAAATTTAGAGAAAATTTAACTCCAATACTCCACAAGCTCTTTAATGAAATTGAAAGGGAAGCAATTCTCCCTAACTCATTCCAGGAGGAAAGTATTGCTGATACCAAAGCCAAAGACAGACCCAACCAGAAAGGAGGAATACAGAGCTATTTCCCTAATGAACATAGATGAAAAAATCCTCAATAAAATACTGGAAAACAAAAATCAGCAAATCATCAAGAAGATTAAACACCATAACCAAATGGGATTCATCCCAAGAATGTATGGATGGTTTAGCACACACAGACCAATAAACATAATACACCACATCAATAGAGCCAAAGACAAAAATCACATGATCATTCCAATACATGTAGAAAAAGTTTTTCATAAAGTTCAACACTTCTACAGAAAATTGGAATAGATGGTCTTTATCTCAATCTAATAAAAGCTATCTATGACAAACCAATAGCTAACATCATACTAAATGGACAAAAACTGAAAGCTTTCACTCTAAAATCAGGAACAAGACAAGGATGTTCACTCTCTCCACACTTATTCAACATAGTTCTGGAAACTTTAACCAAAGCAATTAGACAAGAAAAAAAATAAAAGGAATAAAGATAGGAAAGGAAGACGTTAAAATACAATTATTTGCAGATGACATGGTACTCTACCTAGAAGATCCCAAAAATTCCACCAAGAAACTTCTAGATTTAATAAGCAGATTTAGCAATGTAGTGGTTACAAAGTCAATACTCAAAAATCAATAGGATTTTTGTACATGAATAACAATCTCACTGAGAGGGAAATTAGGGAAACAATACCTTTCACAACAGCATCCAAAAAAATGAAATATTTAGGAATCAATCTAATGAAAGATGTATAAGATGTAAAAGATGAAAACTATGGTACTTTGTAAAATGAGATTGAAGAGGATATTAGAACATGGAGAAATATCCCATGCTCTTGGGTAGGAAGAATCAATATAGTCAAAATGGCCATGCTTCCAAAACTGTTATACAGATTCAGTGCAATCCCAATCAAAATACCAATGATGTATCTTACAGAACTAGAGAAAACAATCCTAAAATTCATCTGGAACAAGAAGAGACCTAGAATAGCAAAGGCGATCCTGGGCAACAAAGACAAGACAGGGGCATCACAATTCCTGACCTAAAATTAAACTATAAAGCTACTGTGATTTAAAAAAAACAGTGTGGTACTGGCAGAAAAACAGACCCAAGGATCAATGGGATAGATTAGAAGATCCAGAAACAACTCCAGACACACTAAGCTATTTTATCTTTGACAAAGGTGCCAAACACATTCATTGGAAGAAAGTTAGCCTTTTAATAAATGGTGTTGGAAAAACTGTCTTTCCACATGCTGAAGATTAAGATTAGACCCATATCTTTCACCATGTACTAAGTTAAAATCTAAATGGATTAAAGATCTCAACATTAAAACAGAAATATTTAATCTGCTGGGAGATAGAGTAGTTAAAACTCTTGAAGACATTGGTGTAGGCAATGACTTTATGAATAAAAGCCAGACTGCACAGGAATTTTCACAAAGAATAAACAAATGGGATCTCATCCTACTGAAAAACTTTTGCATAGCAAGAGAAACCACCACCAGTGTGAAGAGACTACCCACAATCTGCAAGAAAATGTTTGCCAGCTGTCCCTCAGATATAGGATTAATATCAAAAACCTATAAAGAACCTAAAAAAATCAGTTCTCCAAGATTTAAAGACCCAATCCAAAAATGGGCATCTGAGATGAACACATACTTCTCAGATGAAGAATTACAAGCAGCAAACAAATACATGAAAAAATGTTCAACAGCACTGGCCATTCACGAGATGCAAATGAAAGTAACACTGAGATTCCACCTCACCCCAGAAAGAATGGCTAGTATTAAGAAGTCAACCAATAACAAATGCTGGAGGGGCTGTGGGCAAAAAGGAACCCTTCTCCACTGTTGGTAGGAATGCAGGCTGGTGCAACCACTGTGGAAGGCAGTGTGAAGATTCCTCAAAAAGCTAGGATTAGCACTCAGGAGGCTGAGGTAGGAGAAGTGTTGTGAGTTCGAGGCTGGCTTTGGCTACAACGTGAGTGCACAAGGCTGGCCTGAGCTACATAGTGTGACCCTGCCTCAAAAAACTTGGTCTGGGAGTTTGAGTCAGCAGCTTAAGCGCCTACCTGGTAGGCATGAGGCTGTGAGTTCGATCCCTGGTGCCACAAAAAAAAATGCTAGGATTGGAGGTCCCATTTGACCTAGCTATTCCCCTTCTGGGTATCTTCCTGAAAGAACTAACATCCTACCACAGCGATACAGGTGCACCTATGTTCATAGCTGCCCATTTCATAATAGCTAGATCTTGGAAACAACCTTAAATGCCCCTCAACTGAGGAATGAATTAAAAAAAAGATGTAGTATTTCTATATAATGAAATACTTCTCAGCTATAAAGAATGATAAACTAGACATTTTCACTCTTAAATGGATGAGTACTGAAAATATACTCAGTGAACTAAGTAAGTCACACATATGTAACCATTGCATTGTTGCATTGGTGTGATGAACTGAAACAAAATCTATGTATATAAAAAATTAGTTAAGACAGTTAAAGAAAAAGAATTTTGAGTGAAAAGTAGTTTTCTCAGGGTCATTTTCAGATTTCATTTTTAATGTGGAATGTTTATTTGAAAACAATAGAGCACTCATAACATAAAAGATAGTCATATAACTGGTTTCTATTTATTCATTTAGGCAAAAGTTTTGTGCTAGTAATTTTTTGGATAATGTTTCATGTCTATATTTTTTATCTTAGATAATTTCTGTGAATATAACATGCAATGTGCTGATGATTGTTACCCTCTTATTGGCTAGTTGTGAAATTGTTTTGCTTTGGTTTCTTAGTTTCCTTCTGTTTAAAATTTAAAAAATAAAAATAAATAAAGTCCAGCATTCATTCATGATAAAAAAAAACCTACAGAAAATTGGAACTGATGGTCTCTGACTCAATCTGATAAAAAGACATTTATGACAAACCAACAGCCAGCGTCATACTAAATGGACAAAAACTGAAAGCTTGCATTCTAAAATCAGGAACAAGACAAGGATCCACTATCACCACTCCTATTCAATATAGCTCTGGAAATAGCCAGAACAATTAGATAAGAGAGAGAAATAAAAGGAATAAGGATAGGAAAGGAAGAAGTTAGATTATCATTATTCACTGATGATGTGATAGTCTACATAGAAGACCCCAAACTTCACCAAAAGATTACTAGCATTAATAAGCAAATTCAGCAGTGCAGCTGGACACAAAGTCAACACTCAAAAATCAATAGCACTGCTGCCACCCCGGAGAAGAACCAGAATGGGTCCAACCGGGCCCCAACTCGCCGGGACCGCGTGGCGCCGGCTTACACCAAGGGAGAACTGATCCGCCTTCCGGGGTTGAGGGCTCCGCCACCCCGGAGGATAACCAGAATGGGTCCAACCGGGCCCCAACTCACTGGGACCATGCGGCGCGGGCTCGGAATCAACAATCAAGGACATCATCCATCCCCCCCCGCAGTAAGCAAGCTGCTGGCTCTGAGGTCTGGCTAAATTGGTGGCAACTAAGGAACATAAAGCAACTAAACGCTAGTGTTTTTTCGTAGATTTTGCAGGCCTCTGATCAGCACCCTGAATGTCTCTTTGCATGATGACAGTAGGCAGTGTTGCAGACATGGGGGACTCTCTTCTGTCTTGTCTTCGAGGACCAATGTGGTTCTCACCATTTTGCTTTACTCTGATCGTTACTATTTTTCTCTTTTTTTCCTTTATTTTATATTCTGTTTTTATTGGCTTTGTATTGTTTTGTTTTTGGTTCAATTCTACTACACCTGTAGGAATGGTCAGCTAATCTGAAAATAGCAAGGTATGCTATTGTAGCTATTGTACTCACATTATTGGTCTTTGAAGTTCTGTACCAGTCCTACTGCTTTGTTTTGATTGACTTTATTCTGTTATGTTCTGTTGTATTTTACTATCTTTAAAATAAAAAAATCAAAAAAATCAATAGCACTGCTGTACACAAACAACAGACTTACTGAGACACAAATTAGGGAAACAACACCTTTCAAGACAGCATCCAAAAAATGAAATATTTAGGAATCAATCTAACAAAAGATGTAAAAAGATGTATATATTGAAAATTACAGTACTCCGAAAAAAAAAGTAGATTGAAGAGGATATCAGAAAATGGAAAACTATCCCTTGCTCATGGATAGGAAAAATCAACATAGTGAAAATGGTTATACTCCCAAAACTGTTATACAGATTTAATGCAATTCTGGTCAAAATGCCATTAGTATACCTCACAGTTCTAGAAAAAACATTCCTAAAATTCATTTGGAAACAAAATAGACCTAGAATAGCAAAGGCCATCCTAGTCAACAAAGGCAAAGCAGAAGGCGTTACAATCCCAGACTTGAAACTATACTACTGTGATACCAGCATGGTACTGGCAAAAAAAAAAAATTCTGAGAACCGATAGAACAGACTAGAAGATGCAGATGCAGATACAACCACAAACACACTCAGCCACCATGTCTTTGATAAAGGAGACAAACATGTTCACTGGAAGAAATATAGCCTCTTTAATAAATGGTGTTGGAAAAAATTGGCAAAGACTAAAACTAGACACATGTCTATCACCATGCACTAAACTAAAGTCAAAATAGATCAAAGATCTAAATTTTTTAAATATTTTATTAATAATAGAAGACAAGACAGAAGAGAATCCCCCATACTTGCTACATTGCCCGCTGTAAAGTGATGCTTGGGTTGCTGACCAGAGGCCTGGCAGAATCTACAAAACAAAAGTTGGTTGATGTTCCTTGGTTGCTATCAATTTAGCCAGACCTCCGAAACAGCACGTTGCTGATGGGGGGGGTTGTCCCTGATCCAAGCCCACATGCCGGTGCTGCTTGGGCTGGGCAGGGGCCCCAGGAGGGGCCCTTCTCATTCTCCTCTAAGGTCCTGGGTTCAGGACCCCGGAAGGCAGTTCATGTTTAGTCCTGATAGGTGCCTGCACTGCTTGGGCTGGCCAAAGATCTAAATATTAAAACAGAAAAACTAAATATATGAGAAGATAAGGTAGGTAAAAATCTTGAAGACATAGATGTAGGTAGAGAGTTCATGAAAAAAACCCAAACTGCACAGGAAGTACTTCAAGCTATCAACAACTGGTATCTCATCTTATTAAAAAGTTTTTGCACATCAAAAGAAATCATCAGCAGACTGAAAAGAAATTCCACAAAATGGGCAAAAAATTTTAGTGAAATGTCCATCAAACAAAGGACTTATATCTAGAACATACCAAGATTTGAAAAAAAATCACACACCCCAAATTCCAAGACCCAATCCAAAAATCTGGGAATCTGAGATAAATATGCACTTCTCAAATGAAGAAATACAAATGGCAAAGAAATACATGAAAAAATGTTTGACCTCACCGGTCATTCAAGAAATGCAAATTAAAACAACACTGAAATTCCATCTCACTCCAGAAAGAATGACTATCATCAAGAAATCAACCAATATTGGCCAGGAATATAGTTTAGCAGCATAAGCACTTGTTTGGCAAGTCAAGGTCCTGGGTTCAGTTTCTAGTACCAGAGAAAGAAATAATGAAAGAAAGAAAGAAAGAAAGAAAGAAAGAAAGAAAGAAAGAAAGAAGAAAGAAAAAGAAAAGAAAAGGAAAATCAACCAATAACAAATGATGGCAGGGCTGTGAAGAAAGAGGAACATTCTTCCAGTGTTGGTGGTAGTGTGGAATGGTACAACCACTGTGAAAATCAGTATGGAGCTTTCTCAAAAAACTAGGGTTGGAGGTCCCATTCAATCCAGTTATTCCCCTTCTGGTTATTTTCCCAGAAGAATTGAAAACATCATACCACAGTGATACATGTGCACCCATGTTTATAGTAGCACAATTTGTAATAGCTAAATATTGGAAGCAACCCAAACGCCCATCAACTGAGGAATAGATTTTAAAAAAAGACATAGTTTTAAAAAAAAGCATGGTATTTTTATACAGTGAAGTACTACTCAGCTATAAAGAAGGACAAACTTGAGGCTTTTATTGGTAAATGGATGCAACTCCAGACCATATTCATAAGTGAAATAAATCAGACTCATGTGTGAATATCATATTGTGTCCCTAGTGTAAAATAATGAAAGACTAAATAAGATCCAAGTTGCACAACAGATATTGTGAAAGGGAAAGAGAAAGGGAAGAAACTGCTCAAAGGAAAGAACATCTCTCTGAAGTGGTAACAACAAAGCAATTGAATGAGGCTCTGGAAAAAATGAAAGCAGAAATAATTTCTCAAATAAATACAGAGATTACCAAAATACACACCATGCTTAGCAATGTTAGAGCAGACATAGACTAAAAAAAAGAAATAGATGAGCTTAAGCAAATTATGGAAGCACAGCATAGGAAACAAATGGAATCCATAAAGTAGATTCAAGCAGATATCCAGGAGAATAAAAACTTCACTGAAAGTATTTGAAGCATAGTAGACCAATGTGAGGACAGGCTCTCACATACTGAAGACAGGCCTGCAGTTAGTGATCAGGAAAAGAAAGATTTCTCAAAACTAGCAAGGTAACATAAGAAATCAATCCAACAGCTGCTAGATGAGGCAAAGAAGAATAACTTAAGATTAATTTACATCAAAGAACAAGCAGGAGATACCACAAGTGACATTAAAAACATGTTCACAGACACCATGACAGAAAACTTTCCTGGTAGAGAAAAAGAATTTGACATACAAATAAGTGAGGCCTACAGAATTCCCAATAGCAGTGATCAAAAAAAAAAAAATCTAAGGGCTGGGAGTTTGGCTCAGTGGCTTAAACGCCTGTCTGGTAGGTGTGAGGTTGTGAGTTCAATCCCCAGTGCTGCAAAAAAAAAAAAAAATCTATATCCAGCATATCATAGTCAAGATTCCACAAATTCAACACAAGAATAGAATCTTAAAAGCTGTTAGGGAAAAGAAACAAACCATCTATAAAGGAAAGCCCATCAGAATCACAGCTTACTTCTCAGCACACACACTCAACTTGGAGTGAAGTACTCCAAGTCCTAAAGGAAAACAACTTTCAACCCAGATTGATGTACCCCACAAAACTATCTTTCAGAATTGATGGAGAAATAAGATACTTCCATGACAAAGAACATCTGAGGAAATTTATGACCACCAAATCAGCACTCCAAAGTGTTCTGAAGGACATTCTAGAAAGAGATAATAAGGACTACAGCACCATGAAACCCAACAGAAGGAATCCATCAGGAAAGGCAAACAATTAGAGGGAAGAAAAAAGCGGGGGGGAGGCAACAATAGCAAAACAACATGACAAGGTTAAGCCAATACATATCAGTTTTAACCATCAATGTTAATGATCTCAATTCACCAGTCAAAAGGCACAGACTAGCAGAATGGATCAAGAAGCAAGTTCTGAAAGACAACTAGCCTGCCTTCCTGGTGAATGGTGTGCAACCAGTGCAGACTCCAGGAAGAGAAAGATGTACCTCCTGAGAATCTGCCACTTTGGGTCAGGGAGGTTCGAACCAGAAGACAACTAGGCTGCCTTCCTGGTGAGTGGCGCACAACTGGTGCAAACCCCAGGAAGAGAAAGATGTGCCTCCCAAGAACCCACCATGTGGGACAGGGAGGCTCCAACCAGAAGACAACTAGCCTGCCTTCCTGGTGAGTGGCGAGCAACTGGTGAGGACTCCAGGAAGAGAAAGATATGTGCCTCCGGTAAGCCTACTGGTGTGTGAGCTAATAATCAAGGAAACCCCCACACACATGCCATAAGCAACCTGCTGGTTCAGGGGACCAGCTAAGTTGATAGCAACTAAGGTACTGAAGCAACTAAATGCTTGTACTGTTTGGTTGATTTTGCAGGCCTGGAGCTGGCAGTCTGAACATCTCTTGGGAAGGTGACAGTATGCAATGTGGCAAATATGGGGGATTCCCTTCTATCTTGTCTTTGAGGCCCAATATTGTTCTCACTGTTTTGTTTAATCCTGATTAATTTTTTTTGCTTTATTTCATATTCTGTTTTTATTGGTTTTATTCTGTTTTGTGTTTGGTTTGATTTTACTACACCTGATGGGATGGTCAACTATTGTGAAGATAACAGGATATACTATAGTAGCTATTGTTTTCCTAGTATCTTGCTTTGAAGTTCTGTACCAGTTCTACTGTTTGTTTTGATTGACTTTGCCCTGTTATGTTTTGTTGGATTTTACTATCATTAAAATGAAATTTAAAACAATAAATAAAAAGGAAGCAAGTTTTAACAATATGCTGCATACAAGAAACACATTTAATTCAAAAAGAAATTCACTGACTGAAAGTCAAAGGATGGAAAACAATACTCCATGCAACAGGAATCCAGAAAAAAGCAGGTGTTGCTACTATATTTGCAGAGAAAGTGAATTTCAAGCCAACTCTGATGAAGAGAGACAAAGAAGATCACTACATCCTCATAAAGGGAACAATACAAGAGAAAGAGATAACAATCATAAATTAATATGCAACAAATACCAGTGCACCCAGCTATATAAAACAACTACTAATAGACATGAAAAATCAAATAAGCCCTAATACGATTGTATTGGGAGACCTCAATACCCCACTGTCACAAAAAGACAGATCAACTAGACCAAAAATCAATAATGAAATATTAGAACTAAATCAAACTTTTGAGCAAATGGACTTAGTAGATGTCTATAGAGTTTTCCATCCCACAACATCAGAATGCACATTCTTCTCAGCTGCACATGGGACATTCTCTAAAATAGACCATATACTGGCACATAGAACATGCTTAAGTAAATGTAAAGGAATTGAAATTATCCCATGCATAATATCAGACCACAGTACAATGAAATTGGAAATTCATGTCAAAGGAAACCACAAGAACTTCAAAAACACATGGAAATTAAATAGCACCCTACTGAACAACCAATGGGTCACAGATGAAATTAAAGAAGAAATTAGACAGACTTTACAGTTCAATGGTAATGATAACACAACATACCAGAACTTGTGGGACACAATGAAAGCAGTCTTAAGAGGGAAATTTATAGCAGTAAATATCCATATCAGGCAAAAAAAGCAAGTGCATATAAACAACTTAATGTTGAACCTCAAACTTCTAGAAAAAGAAAAGCAAGCTAAACCAAAACCTCATACAAGGGAGGAAATTATAAAGATCAGAGCAGAAATTAATACACTGGAGACCAAAAAATAATACAAAGAATCAATGAATTGAAGAGTTTGTTCTTTGAAAGATTAAATAAAATTGACAAACCCCTAGTCAACCTTAGCAAAAAAGGAAAGAAAAGACTCAAATCCATGCAATTAGGAATGGAAAGGGCAAAATCACAACAGACCCTGCAGAAATCCAGAAGATCATCTATACCTACTTTGAAAACTTGTATTCTAATAAGATGGAAAATACAGAAGAAATGAACAGATTCCTAGATACTTATTAATTACCAAAGCTGAATAAAGAAGATATAAAAATCCTAAGTAACTCAATATCAATAAATGAAATCAAAGATGTAATTAAAAACCTAACAACAAAGAAAAGCCCAGACCCTGATGGATTCACTGCTGAATTCTACAAGAAATTTAGTGAAGACCTAACACCACTACTTCTAAAACTCTTTAATGAAATTGAAAGGGAAGCAATACTCCCAAATTCATTCATGGAAGCAAGGATTACTCTGATTCCAAAACCAGAGAAGGACCCAACTAAGAGAGAGAATTACAGGCCAATCTCCCTAAAGAACACTAATGAAAAAATTCTCAGTAAGATACTGGCAAACAGACTGCAGCAAGTTGTCAAAAAGATTATACACCATGATCAAGTGGGATTCAACCCAGGGATGCAGGGATGATTCAACGTACAGAAATCCTTAAATGTAATACACCATATTAACAGAGCCAAGAACAAAAATCATATAATCATCTCAATAGATGCAGAAAAAGCTTTTGACAAAGTCCAGTATCCATTCATGATTAAAACCCTACAGAAAATTAAAACAGTTGGTCTTTATCCAAATCTGATAAAAGCCAACCATGACAATCCAGCAGCCAACAAAAACTGAAAACTATCTCTCTAAAATCAGGAACAAGACAAGAATGTCCACTATCTCCACTCTTATTCAACATAGTCCTGGAAACTTTAGCTGGAGCAATTAGACAAGAGAAAGAAATAAAAGTAATAAAGATAGGAAAGGAAGAAGTTAAACTATCGTTATTTGCAGATGACATGATACTCTACTTAGAAGGCCCCAAAAACTCCACCAAGACTACTAGATTTAATAAACTAATTCAGCAATGTAGCTGGTTACAAAGTCAGCACTCAAAAATCAATAACCTTCCTGTACATGAATAACAAACTCACTGAGAGAGAAATCAGGGAAACAATACCTTTTATGATAGCATCCAGAAAAATGAAATACCTAGGAATCAATCTAGCAAAGGCTATAAAACACATTTACATTGAAAACTACAGTACTGTGAAAAAGGAGGTTGAAGTAGATATTAGAAAATGGAGAGATAGTCTATGTGGTGGGGTAGGAAGAACCGATATAGTAAAAATGGCCATACTTCAAAACTTTTATACAGGTTCAATGCAATCCCAATCAAAACTCCAATAGTATATCTCACAGAATTAGAAAAAACAAACTGAAAATTCATCTGGAACCCGAAGAGACCTAGAATAGTAAAGGCAATCCCGGGCAACAAAGACAAGACAGGGAACATTACAATCCCTGACTTGAAATTATACTATAAAGTTACTGTGATAAAAGGAGTGTGGTACTGGTCAAAAAAAAAAACAAAACAAAACAAAACAAACCCAAAGATCAATGGAAACAACTGCAGACACTGTAAACCACCTTATCTTTGAAAAAGGTGTAAAAACACACTCACTGGAAGAAAGATAGCCTCATTAATGAATGATGCCGGAAAAACTGGCTCTACACATGCTGAAGATTAAAACTGAACCCATATCTTTCACCAGGTACTAAGCCAAAATCACAGTGGATCAAAGATCTTAACATTAAAACAGAAACATTAAATTTCCTGGAAGATAGAGAAGGTAAAACTCTTGAAGACATTGTTGTACACAAAGACTTTATGAACAAAACCCCAATTGCACAGGAACTATCACAAAGAATCAACAAATGGGATCTCACCCTACTGAAAAGCTTTGGCATAACAAGAGAAACCACCAACAGAGTGATGAGACAACCCACAGCATGGGAGAAAATGTCTGCCAGCTGTAACTCAGACAAAGGATTACTATCTAGAACATATAAAGAATTCAAAATAATCAGCCCACCCAGATTTATTTATTTATTTATTTATTTATGGTACTGGGGATCGAACTCATAACCTTTCGCTTACCAGGCAAGTGCTTGAGCCACTGAGCTAAATCCCCAGCCATCCTCCCAGATTTAAAGACCCAATCCAAAAGTAGGCATCTGAGATGAACAATTACTTCTCAGGTAAAGAAATACAAACGACAAATAAATACAAGAAAAAAATGTTCGACATCACTGATCATTTGAGACATACAAATGAAAACTACACTGAGATTCCACCTCACCCCAGAAAGAATGGCTAGTATCAAGAAATCAACCAATAACAAATGCTTGAGGGAATGCGGGAAAAATGGAACCCTTCACCACTGTTGGTGGGAATGCAGACTGGTGCAATCAGTGTGAAGATTCTTCAGAAAACTAGGATTGGCAGTCCCACTCAACCCAGTATTCTCTTTCTGGGTATCTTCCCAAAATAATTAAAAACATCATATCACAGTGATATATGTGCACCCATGTTTATAGCAGCAGAATTGTTAATAGCTGAATCTTGGAAACAAACTAAATACCCATCAAATGAGGAATGGATAAAAAAAAATGTGGCATTTTTATACAATGGAGTACTACTCAGCCATAAAGAATGATAAACTGGAGGCTTTTATAGGTAAATGGATGCACCTTGAGAACATGCTCTTTAGTGAAATACATTAGACACACATGTAAACATCATATTGTTTCATTAGTGTGACATAATGAAAGAAAAAAACATATGCATATGTCTGTATGTATATAAAAAATAGCTAAGATAGATATGCTGTTGATTTCTCTGAGTTCACTGAAGACAAAGATTTGTACTGGTATTGTTCAGACAACTGAAGGCAAATGTCTTGTGCTCTGGGTGAATGACTTGGGGATGACAATGCACAATGTATGTACCACTATTACTCCCTGATTGACGTGCTTTGAAATTTTGTTGTAGTTTTTTACTCTTCTTCATTTTTTTTTCTATTTATCTTTGAATAAAATGGATTTGAAAAAAATAAATAAACAAAAAATAAAAACAAGGAAAGAACAACTGAGATGGGGAAAGAAGAAAAAAAGAAGGGAAAAGGATATATACGCACAAGATAGATAACTATACTACTAATTTCTGTTAGTTCATCAAAAAGAACAGTTTTGCTTTCACAGTTTGATCATTTTCTTCAAGTCTATATCTTGTAATCTGAATAACCACTTTGAAGATAACAATATGCAATATATTAACCATTGTTAATCTCCTATTACTTTGTTTAAAATTCTGCTTCATCATTTTTATTCTTTTTCATTTTAAAATTTAAAAAATACAAAACAATTTTAAAATAAAAATAATTTATGAATATTCACCCATTGGAAGTGCTTGTCAAGTGTGTACTATAACAGAGTGAGTTATGGAAAAACCTCAGGCACTACATACCACTGAGATGACTCAGCACCCTGTCAATCATTTTGTCAATCGTATCCAGAGAGATCCAATGAAGGACACCCTAGGTAGGCTGCACATGCTTTTTTCAATCCAGGAATCTGACAGATTCCTTCCTTTCCTCCCTGAGACCCCAGCACCACCTTCTCTCCCTGCTTTTTGTTTCCGCTGGAGCCAACCTGCTCACCCTGAGCAGCCCTTTCCCCTAACTCAAGAAATGTAGCTGCTTTTTCTTTTGTCATCAGGTGTATACTTCACAATTCTTAGTTCACTGGGCACAGGATTATGGAATCTATTCCTCAGGAACCCAACATGCATGGTATCAGTAAAATAGGGACAAAATCTGTGTGCATGTGACACAAATATGCATGCACATGACTATAGATCTGTGGAATTAAGGAACATCAGTGTAGGTATGGTTTCTTGTTATCTGACTATAAAATCTTCATCTAAAATATAGATAAAATCTAGGCATTCTTCAAACCCAAGTCAGGCTGTTCACAAGAATGCCTAAAGGTCTGCAAGGGATTTTATGGTCCTTCTCTCAGCAACATCTAAGAAGCAAGCGGGAAGCTCTACGTTTCATGGAATTATTGCTGACACTAAATTATCATTGCTCCAGATCTTCCCCACAGCAGGAGGTTCCTGCTCTGACTTCTGCTGTTGGCACAGGTGGCTCTTGGGGCTGGCATGTTACAGGTCATTAAACCTTCTCAGTGCCTCAAAAAGTTGGTTCTTTTCCTTTTAGGAGGGACTGCCTCTCCTCTTTATGAGATTCTGGGACTGCCATTCTGTAAAGTGTCCATGGTAGGCTGGAAGGAGATCTGTCATCCAGCACAGCGGCCTGCCAGGCCGAGACTTCGGTCACCTTGACATGTGGTTTCTATCTGCAGTTTCTAGTCCTGTCCATCCTTATCTGCATCTTGCTCCTCTGTGTCTCCATCTTCTCCAGGGAAGGTAGGTGCCCCCTGGTGCTGTGCCCTGAGCAGGATCTCCAGTGTCTGAGAGGTTGTAACAGGACATGCTGAAGAGCAGGCCCTGCAGGCCTACTCTGACCTCCCCTAAACAGTCTGAAGGCCAAAGGTAAGCAACCTGTCCCCGACTCCCAGACTCATGACCTGTGGTCTGCACAAGTCCTTTCTGCCTGGAGATTCCAGTCATCTGTTGCACCTGCTCCATGCTCCCATCAGAGGGGAGTCTTGCTGGATGATGAATAGATTAATGAGTTTACTGTTGAATCTGAATTTCTCAAACCCCATTCACAGAAAATAAACCCAGGGTTGGGAGGATGGGCACAAGTGTGTTGGTGTATTTGGAATGGGGAAATGTGGTTCTTTCACCCTGGAAAAGAGAACTTAGCTCTCCTATCATTCTTGTTTCAAATAGCTATATCAGGTTTTTTCTCTTGGACAACCCTCTACCAAACAGCCTACTTTTATATTTTGTCTTCATGGTCATGCTTGTTTTACCATTTACTGGAGCTGAGCATGTGGAAATACACCCAAGGGGAGAAAAGCACCCATAATTTCATGATTGAAGAATAGCCACATTCAACATTTTTTTAAGACGTGTGAATCATTTTTTAAAAATCTATTTGATAACTCTCTAGGTGTTCAACTCTATCTTCACTTGTCACTCTTTTCTTACAATCACTAAAAATACTCATGACTGAACTTTTTAGTTCACACCACGGTGTCAGTAGTGGTTCCCTGTACATAGTAGAATTATAGGAAGTATTTGTGTGCTCGAGTTTCTGTGGGGAACATGTGCCACCAATACAATCAGGTAATAGTTGACTAGAATTAGTCTCACAGGTTTGTTTTAGCACATGTCACCAATGTAACTCGAATGGCAACTCACAAGGGTGGGTATCACTCCATAAAGATTCCTGTCACTGTCAGACTCTGCCTGGCAGATGTGGGGAGTGGGAATATTCAGCTATTTTTACATACAACTTACCATCAAGGGAGGCTGCTACCATGAATTTATGTGCTTAGACATTCAGATGCTCACAGCTGTGCACTGTACTACAAATATGGTAAAGTGTACACGTGTATAGAAAATATTTCCTGTTTTCAAAAGTTTTTTAAAAATCTAGCATGCACCCAAGAATGAAATAAAATAAGATCTGGAGTCAAACGTGTTGCCCTGTGTTACTCTGGAGGTTGAGGCAGAAAGATTGCAAGTTTCAGGTCAACCTAGGCAACTTACGATGTATCTCAAATTTTTTAAAAAATTTAATGTCAGGGATGTGTTGGGCATAGTTGCCCATACCTATAATGCCAGCACTCAGGAGACTGGGACCAGAGGTTTGAGTCTGAGGCCATCTTAGCCAGATCCTGCCTTGAAATTTTAAAAAGGATTAGTGACATAGTTCAGCACTTACTATGTATGATTCCCAACATCTCAATACCCGCCATAAAAGACAAGAAAGTACCATCAATTCTCTCTGAGGTTTCAGCATCACCTCCAAATAAATACAGACAATAGCTTTAAGTGAAAGATATGGAATCATGAGTAGAGTTTGAAGGAATGGAGGATTTCCTTGCTTGCAATCCAAAAGACACAGAGACAAAGGAAGTGTTTGGGTTCTCAGGGAGATCTCAAAGGTGGCCTAGGGACTTAAGAACAAAATAGTTCTTCTTGCAGTAGAAGTAACCAATGATTTTAAAAAGGGAAAAAACACAGTGATGCTCCTAGAATGCAGTAGAAAGTGGTTTTATTGCTATGAGTACAGTGTAATAAAGCTTGGCAAAATTCCAAAGACATACATCTTAACACAGATCTCTACAGCAGGAAAGAAATATATACACATTCATTCCCAGGTCTATTCCATTATCCTAGACACTCTAATTCTCCCAACACTTCCTTTCTTTCTTCTGTGGAAGCAATGAAATAAAAACAGAGAAAGAAGAAACTGTGGTAGAAACTGCATGCGTGAAAAGATAGGAAAAGTAATCAAAACTCTAAGTGTACAGGAACTATCAGTGGAGAACGAGGGTCACCATTCTCACGAGGATTACAAGCCACGATGAACCGTCTGTACTGCTGGATTCCAGTGTAGAGGCAGTTAGGAAATGTCCCTCCAGTGAGCCCGCAGCGAGTCAGGTGGACAGGATTTGCACTCTGGTGGCAATTTTGGCTTCCATCAGAGCAGTTAACGTTGTTTATAGCACAGGTAACAGCCACATTCTGGAAAGAGTCATGCAGAAAGCTGTTTGTAGGCTTGCAGTACCGGAGTAAATGGTTGATGGGAGACATTGCCGGGTTGCATGGGCGTTGAACTGGCTGAATGTGCTGCATGGTAAACCACTGAGCGCTGGTGAGGCCCGGAGGCACAGCCCAAAGAGGACACAGTAGCCCAAACAGCCCCAGCAGCAACAGGAGAGGAAATCTTACATCTCCAACCATCTTTTCTGTGTAGAAAAAGAGATCATGGTAATAGTAGGAGGAATAAGAGCAAAATTATTAATCTGAACTATTTATATTCTTTTATCTTTAAATATTTTATACTTCCTTTAAAAATATCTCTAACAGTTGTACTTTAAAGTTTTGTTGTAAACCTTTTTGCTTCTTTTTTGTCTTTCTTTTTATATATGAATAAAACAGATTTGAAAAAAAATCTAACAGTCTTACAATTTCAGTGCAAAGACTGAGATAAGAAAAGTTCTCCTTTGATTGGCATATCCCATTCCCATCTTTGACCTATCTCCTACATTCAATAACCCTCACATCACAAACCTGAGTATTTTACCGCTTCCCTCCTGAAATGCCGATCCTTCATCTCTGACCACTTCCTCCCTGCCATCATTACCTTGCTGGTCCCAGCCTAAAGTTCTCCCCTCTTACTGGTGTCCTCTCTGGTGTTCCTGGTGAGCTCAGAGCAGTGCTTAGTCCACGTTCAGAGGATTCCTTCTGTTTTACTTCTCAGCCAACCAGTGCTGCTTGTGCCAGCCAGGGGAAGGTATGTTCTGAGCCCCACAAAAGATGAACTTGTGTCTTAGCAGATGTGAACCTCTTCTGTAATGAGGATTAGACTCTAGACTTGCAATCTCATCTTTAAGCTTATAACATCGGTATATATAGAGGAAGAACTCTCATTTATGTAACAAGATTATGCAAAACTGACAGTTTTAAGGAACTGATTACTTCCTCATAAAGATTTAGTACTTCCTTCTTAATTAAAAGCTTCAGTTTTTTGGAACTCTAGATTTCAATTTCTTAAGAGGAAAGGTTAAAGTGATATAACAGCTGCCACACACTTGGTAATGTTGTGAGTTCCAACAATAGATGTGAGGGAATTATACATTTATGTTTGTGTTTTGGGGGCCAGATCTTGTGCTACTCATATCCAGGAGTTCATGTTGCAATGAAAGGCAGTCAGGTAAGTAGGCAAGTAGATTATACATATGAAGATAAAGACATACAGCATTTACAGGGTGATGGAAAACATTGCAGAGGGCAATAACTGGGTCAAATGGGACCCTAATCCTAGTTTTTTCTTTTTTTTTTTTTAAGGAATCTCCATACTGATTTCCTCAGTGGGTGCACCAGTTTACTCTCCCACAAACAGTGGAGAAGTGTTCCTCTTTCCCCACTGCTCCGCCAGCAGTTGGTATTGGATGCTTTCTGATGTTAACATTTCTTTCTGGAGTGAAATGAAATCCCAGTGTTGTTTTAATTTGCGTTTCTCAAAAGACCAATGATGTTGAATACTTTTCATATATTCACTTGCCATTTATATTTGTTCATCAGAGAAGCATGTATGTATCTCAGATGCCCTTATTTGGACTGGGTCTTTGAATTTGAGGAGCCTGATATTTTTTAATTCATTATGTGTTCTAGGTAGCAATCCTTTACCTGGATGGACAGTTGGCTAAAAATTTTTTCCCAGTTTGTGGGTTTTCTTTGCTTTAATAGTGCTGGAAAAATTAGCTCTCTACATGCTGAAGACTAAAACTAGACCCTTGTCTATCACCATGCACTAAACTAAAGTCAAAATGGATCAATGACCTAAATATTGAAACAGAAACACTGGGCCAGGGATTTAGCTCAGTGGCCTAAGCACCTGCCTGGCAGGTGCGAGGTGGTGAGTTTGTACCAAACAAATAAAAATAAGTAAATAAATAAAACAGAAACACTAAATATACTGAAAGCCAAGGTAAGTTGCCATCTTGAAGACAGAGGAGTAAGCAGACAGTTCATGAACAAGCCCAGACCACACTGGAAATACTTCAAAGAATCAAAAACTGAAATCTTGAGCCAGGGATGGTGGTGCACCTGTAATCCCAACACTCAGGAGGCTGAGGCAGGAGGATCGTTGTGAGTTCAAAACCAACCTGAACTGCATAGTGAGACCCTGTCTTGAAAAATACTGGGGTCTCATTTTATTAAAAAGCTTTTGCACATCAAAAGAAATCAGAGTGAGAAAAAGCTTTAGCCATTGTTCTTCAGACACAAGACTTACATTTAGAACATAAAAAGAATTGAAAAAAATAGACCCCTCAAGTTCAAAGACCCAGCCCAAAAATGGGCATCTGAGATGTATACATAATTCTCAGCTGAAGAAACACAAATGGCAAATATATACATGGAAAAATGTTCAACATCATAGGTCATTTGAGAGATGAAAGTTAAAACAACCCTGAGATTCCATCTCATTCCAGAAAGAATGGTTATCGTCAGGAAATCAACCAATAACAAATGTTGGTAGAGATGTGAAGAAAAAGGAACACTTCTGCACTGTTTGTGGGACGGCAGACTGGTGGAACCACTGTGAAAATCAATGTGAAGATTCCTCAAAAAGCTAGAATTAGAGGTCCCATTTGACTCAGCTATTTTTGGGTATCTTTCTGGAGGAATTAAAAACATCATACCATAGCAATATATGTGTGCCCGTGTTTATAGCAGCACAATTTGTAATAACTAAATCTTAGAAAAAACCCAAATACCCATCAACCACGGAATGAATAAAAAAGATGTGACAGTGCTTCTCCCCTAGCAGAAGTGCTAAATTACTGACTTGGAGGGATGCAGAAGGTCATTCTGGATATTTCTTACTTTATACCCTCTGAATATAGCCATCAATCTATAGGATCACGACACAAAGTGCAAAATCTTAGTGTTTTTTTTTTTTTGATTCAGCAACAGTGGTTATGACAAAGCATGCTGTCCAGTTGTATCATGAACCCAGATCTAGAGAATAAATTGATCCCACTGTTCAAAAAACTGATGACAGTGATGTCTTGGAGACCATGCCACAAACAACACACAAGGGTGGGGCTGGGCCTGACCTAGGGCTAATTAAAGGAATTAACAGAGGATAACCAGAGGATGGTAACCAAAAATAGGAATCAAGGTGTCATTAAAAAGATAAAGTATATAGAAATAGCTGAACTAAGAGCAATGTGAAAAAAAGTGACATGACAAAAAATTATTGGTATTCTTAAAATAAAATACAAAAATATGTATTGACTATAGATAATACTTTCTTAAGAGATCTCTGCTAATTGACTTACAACAAAACCTGAATATTTTATTCATAGTTATAGACTCTGAAAATTGTAAAAGTGATACTACAATTTAATTCATTTAAGAATATATTTTTATGCACTCTAATTTTGTAAGATGTTTTGACTGTCAGTCTGCCTGTGTATCTGTTTTTTCTGTTTGTATCTGTAAAGTTGCATGTTGGTTTATCTGTTTGACATATCCATAAACAACTGTTTTTTTATTTAAGCTCAACAATTTTTTCCCTTTTCTTTTACATTTTTGGAACATTTGTTCATAATTTAACCTGGGATATAGATTTAAAAGTATGCATTACGAGCTGGTCAAAATAATATCAAAATGGATTTTCTCAGAGATTTACTAAAATAACCAAGAGAATCTTTTGGGCTTGGAGAATTATTGGTTTAGGTTCCTTTTGGTGAATAAAGGAGCAACTGCCTGGGGAAAATCCCAGCCTTTGTTCATTAATAGGAAGCCCTAGTGATCTCCATAGCACTATGGAAGACACCCAACAAATGTTATTAAAATATATTATTGTGATATGTCTATGTTAGTCATCAAGAGGATTAAGTTTTGCAGACAATACAATTTTTTATTTAAAGATGACTTGATGTGGGCTGGGAGGAGAATCAAGAAACCAATTCACACCTTCCCATGAGCCAGAGGCAGCCATGTGGGCCAGGAGGGAAGCCAGGAAGCCAACCCATACTTTTCTGTGAGCCAGCCAGCATGTGGGCTGGGAGACCAGAAGAGCAATACCACCGCCCCCTTCCCCCCCATAAGTAACCAACTGATTTGGAGGAACTCAGGCTGAGATGATAGCAACTGAAGTAAAAAATAACATAATGCTTGTATTATTCAATTGATTGTGCAGGCCTAAGTCTGAGTATCTATTTAGAGGATAACAGTATGCATTATAGCAACTGTGGGGTATTTCCTTCTGCCTCATTTTTGAAATCCAATGTTTCGTTTCATTTTGTTTTGTTGTATTCCTGTATCTGGTTACCTGAGCAACTATTGTGAAAATAACAATATGCAATACAACAACCATTGTTAAATTCTTGTCATCTTGTTTTGAAATCTTATATCACTGTTGTTGTTTTTCTTGTTACCCTCATTTTGCTTTTGTTGTTTTTGGGGGGTTTGGGGGGCTTTATTGTTTTGGTTTTGGTTTTGGTTTTGGTTTTTTGGTTTGTTTGCTTCCTGATTTTTCTGGGTTTTTTTTTTTCTCTTTAAAATAAAAAAACAGATGCCTTGGTACAAAGGTTTTTAAGTGGTTATAATAATTGATCATTATTGTTTTTGTAGTATGTTTGATGCATTCATGCCTACAGATGTGCAGGTCATCTGAAATGTGGAATAAGGATTGTTTATAGTGGTAGACTTTTCTTTCAAATTCACACATCTGTCTTTAACAAAGAACTTATGTTATGTACATCCCCTTAAAGGTTGATTAGGTAAAAACTTCTTATGTATTAGATAGTAGTCCCCCTTTTTTATTAATTATCTCTATGTCAAAATGAAAATTTAAGTATGTTACAAAACGTCAGCATGATTGTCATGCTGCAGTTTACAAATTTTTTTAATTCTAATATTCTGTGTAAAATATGTAACTGTTATATGTTAATATTCTTTAAGGATTCAAATACTAGAATATCCATGGTTGTTAGAGAATAAGTGTTCTATATTATGTTCTAACTGCTTGATATTCAGATAAGATAGAAACATTAAGTTTACTGCATCCATTATAATGTAATGCCATTAATCTTCTCTTCTAGATGCTCAACCACTAAGGTTTAGAGACCAAAAGATTAGAAAGATAGATGGGATAAGAGGACAGCCAATGTTTTAATTCAGCCCTCTGAGGTCAACAAGGACCCAGGCCATTAAGAGAACCTCTGCCAAGATATCCTATTACTCATTGGTCCCTGGTCTTCTGATCAAGGAGATTATGGAACCACAGAGGAAGGTGATCTATGATATGCATATGCCTAAGGACATCTCCCAAGCTTTCACAGAAAGCCACCTGGTCAAGCAA
>RJWM01029183.1:0-24724 GCA_004363535.1 Dasyprocta punctata
GCCTTATTGTCAAGTCAGTATTTTAAAAAAATCTTCACTGCCAAATATCGTGTTACTGAAAAATTAACATACGGAATTTTCTTTCAACCCTACCCCTACCTCTATTTCCCAAAAACTGAGAACGCACTTCCCTGACAAATGGGACATTATTTTCATTAGTGGCTAGGGAAGAAGAAGCTTCTGTGTAATGCAGAAGAGAAGCCGCAGCCCAGGGTACGAGTCCTCTTTTTATCCGCCTTCTGTTGCAGGCTGTGCTAGGGATGGAGCTCTGGGTGCCTTCTGAACTGACACCTTGCTCACAGTTCTGTCCATACTGCGTATCCTGAGCACTGCCAGTGGGTGGCTACAGGTCTTCATCTCCTTTTGGAAGTGGGTTGTTGTTTAGACTTTCACTGGTCCCAATGTTTAGTTTGTTCAGAGAAGTTGTCCAAAATGACACAATAGTAAACCAAGTCGTGATAATCATGTTAGTCTGATGCTACATTGTTTTCTTATCATCATTTCCTCCCATGCTTGTCCCATTGTATCTATATTCACCTTCAGCTGTGCTAACTTGGCATGTTGTTGTCTATAACTTTACGTTTACTGATGCTATTCGCAGTCTTCTGATGTTACATTTTAATGTTTTGTTCTGTTTAACAATACTTAATTCACTATTGATCATTTTATTAAACTAATGTGTTTTTTTATAGTGAAAGTATTACACTCTTTTTTTTTTGTTTTTTGTTTTTTGTTTTTTTGAGACAAGTTCCCACTGTGGAATAGTTCAGGCTACCCTTGAACTTATTATGTAGCCCAGGCTGGCCTCAAACTCATGGTGATCCTCTTGCCTCAGCCTCCTATATGCTGGGAATACAGGTATGCACCACCACATCTAACCAACCTGATGTTTGTTGTTAGTCTGTATTCCAAAATTCCAAATAAACTGTCCTCGACTATCATTTTGTGCTTTCTTAGTATATTCCAACCCAGTTTTATTTAAGCTATATTTGCCCCATTCCTGTCTCTCCCAAAAGAGCTGTGGTCCCCAAATACCAGCCACTAGTATATTATGCTCATTAGATAACATCCCTTGGAAATCTTGTCCAGATCTCCTAGTCATTTTCTAGGAAAAGGATGTACTGAATTATATCTTTGGGGATGGTACGTGGTTCTTTGCTACATATCATAATGCTTCCCATTTGTCCTGCAACAAAACTCATGAGTTTGAATTTTAGCTTCTGCATTTATTTGGTGTGTGACTTTGAGATGTCATTTATCTCTCAAGCATCAGCTTTCCTGTGAAGTGAGAGAAATAATATTGACTACTTTGTTATTAAATGAGTTAATATTTATAGGGCATTTATTAACTGTTTAAAGCACATACTAAGTTCTATTTAATTGTGTTAAATAGATAAAGCAGAAATTATCCCAGATGATTATTGGCACAAACAAGGTTTATAAATTGATAAAATAGAGAGATCCAGGCTGTGAAGTGCTTGGCCTGTTTCCTACTGAAGATGTCTTCTTTTCCAGCCAGTCTCAGCAGAGATAAGGGTGTTCCCAGCTGATGCTTTCAAAATATGTGAAGGTCTTTTTGGTTGTCACAGGGATTGGATGGTTCTGGTAACTCCAATGGGGTAGGACAAACTGGGAGCCATTTATAAGAAGAAGACTGAACCCCCAGATCCTTCAGAAGCTAGACCAGCAGACTGAAGTGTAGACCCAGCAAATGCGGGGAGCTGTGGGGTGGGAGAAGAGGTGGAGTCTAGGACCATGGTGGTGAAATCAGTGAAGTGGTAATGTCACAATCTCAGGAATTCTATCAGAAATCAACAGGGCTGAGATACTGCACTGGTGTTTACCAGGAGGGCTGCAGGATCTGAGAGGGGAATACCGGATCCTTATCACAGAGGCTCTGGGCGGAGGATGCAAGGACTTCGCCTGAGGCACAAAACACACCAGGCTGCTCTTAGTGCCTCAAGGGAGAAGACAGAGTCTCCAAGTACCGGGCCAGAGATGAGCACATCTGTTCTGCTTGAAGTAAGATTGGTTTTGAAGCTTTGCCTCAGCTGTGGGCTGTGGATATCAGGTACCCCTGGTTCTGCTGCCAGTATCAACTTGAGGCTTTTATGCAGGGCAGGAACTTAAGGTGAGGCGAATGAATACCTGGGGTGCAGAATTCAAAGATGCACTCACTCTCAGGATCCTGCAGATATGTGTCTCTGAAAAGTTTCCTCCCAGGGGCTGCACATGCCTCACCTGATTCTGACTTCCGTGCACCTACAGGCTGGATCTGGCGATGTTCATTGCTGTCTCCTATCTAGTGGTCACTGTGGCTTACAGCCCACACCAGTGAAAGATGCTTCGTGTGCTGCCTGTGCCTGGTATAGCTTTGCATGTGTGGCAGCTACCTAAAAGGCCTATTAAAGTTAGCTTCTTCTAGAGCTCTGCCACATGGAGGTCACTGCCTACCTAATTTCCAAAGATGAAGGGCAGGCTTACAATGTTTTGGTCTACATTACTGAAAAAGCATAATGGAGCATAACCATTGCTGAGTCAGATCATGATTCATAGCTGAGTCAGTTAAATAGTTTTGCAATGTTTAATATGTGAGGAGAGTAACAAATAGTGATTGGGTATATGTTGTTACCAAATTTGCATCTTATTGCTTTTAAAACAGGCAGAAATGTGTCCACCTGGGTGAAGTAGCAGGGATCAGTAAAGTCTAAATGGTTCTTAGTGATAACTATTTGTAAATTCAAGTGATATTTTTCTTTATAGAAAGTTCTCATTAGGATACAGAGCTTTTCATGGCCGAGGTGTTTTTATACTAGTTCTGATGGTTAGCACCAATAAAGTTTCAACAAGTTGTTCATCAAAATGCATTTATGGCCAGAATATAATTCTGCCCTCTTGGAAGTCTTACATTTTTTTTTAATTTTTAAAACAACTAGGCAGGAAAATTCTACTTATATTACTGCAGTGTGAGCAAGCAAATTAGCTCAGTCCACCTGTTTGCCTGTGGTTTCAGTTTGGTTTTAAAAACACTGTTACGCTGTGGTCCTTGGCTTGAACTAGAAAAACAAAATGAAACAAAACAACACAACATGTGAATATGTGTTTGAAGTCCCAGTGGCTTTATAGTGGGACTATAGGCTGGGGTTAAATTCTGGGTGACCAAAGCCACACTTACTGTTGGTTCAGTGTTGTCAAAGGTGTGGCTGTCACCGTGCCTGAGCCTGTGTGGTGCAGCCTCCTAAAAGAAGGATCACAGGGTGTCTCTTGCAGGAGGAATGGATATAAGGAACATGGGAAGAGAGAGGAAATGAAAGAGAGAAGTTGGGCAGTTAGAATTTGGAACACTGTTTTGCTCAAAGAATCAGAAATTGTTGTTATACCACTGGCACAAGTATTAAGCTAGTTATGGTTTGATTTAGAGCCAAATTAATGAAGACAAGACTTAAAAATGGATAAAGAGTTCTTTGTGGATATAAATCAGTAACTGGATTTTCTTCTACAAGGTAAATGGTTTAAAGTTTAGTTCAGTTATTTTAGTTCAACTATTTAGTTCGGCCATTGAAAACCATTTCACAGTTTTGTACATGGAATTCTCCTGTGATGAAAGGTTCAAAAGCAAGTAAATAGTCCTGGGCCCTGGTATTATCTTGGTACTAATAAGCTATGTGACCTTGGGCAAATTTTTAGATTTTGGGGCATTATTTCTCTCTGCACTGTCAGAATCCTCCAGGACATATGATCCACTCATTTGTAGGTGGATGAATTTCTTCACTTATCATTATTGGATATACCAAGGAACTTACAAAGGCCTGAAATGTTAGCTAACCAACAAAAACTCTATGACATATCCACTATGGATATGCCAGAACAGCTGTGTTCAATAGAAATATAACAGGAGTCAAAATGTGAGCCATATATTCAATATAAAAATTTTTAGTAGTCACGAAAAAAGTAAACAGAAACAGGTAAAAATGAATTTTAATAATGTATTTTATTTAATCCTGTATATCCAAGAAATTATCATTTCACTATGTAATCAATACACAAATTACTAACAAGATATGGTATATTTTTAATGTTGTCTTCAAAATCCATTATGTGTTTTATACTTCCAGTACATCTCAATTCAGGTGTGCTGTATTTTAAGGGCTTAAACGCTACCTTTCCAGTGGCTGACTGTATTGGTTCTAAGTCTGCTGGCTTAATAAAATAATTAAAAGACTGTCTGTCATTATTTTGTAAAAACCTGACATCATGGCTAAATAAATCTTAGGATGATTCTCAAGCATATCAGAGGAAAAGAAATTTCCTTTTCTTGATTCGTAAAATGCACCAATTGGGTATGAGTACTTGTGAGAGTCCTTCTGTTTCTGATACTAATGATACAACAATGTTGAAGCACTTTGCAAAAAAGACATACTTAGCATTGTTGAAAGTGGTATGTAGATTTTATATGTTGGTCCTGTCTCATTCCCTAGAAGCTTTGAGGTGGAAACTATTTAGGGAATGAAGGAAAGTTGGAGGGGTGAAAAAGGAAGGAAGGAAGGGAATTAAAAGGAACAAAGAGACAGAGGGAAGGTGGAGGAGAAAACGAGGGAAGGAAGAGAAAAAGAAGAAGGAAAAAGGATCATTGGAGGAGGGTCCAATCTTCATTAGGTTAATAGGTAATTATTTATGTTATCTAGTGAACTTTCACACAGAAGGCTTAGCTGTTGCATGCTGTGCTCTTTTAAGCTACAAAGTACATTTTAAAAACAGGTCGTGTCCCAAGAACCCCTTAGACTGTGGACTTACTTACATGTGGCATTGATATAAGGGAACGAAACTCCCGACCTGCTGTATGTCCAGTATGAGTTCATGTTCTCTAAAATCGAAGAATGAATTTTGGGAACAATGGAGGTTAAGAGCAGAAATGTTTATTGAGAGAAATCAAGCTTCTGTCTGAGAGAGACAGAAGGGGTCCCGAGCGGGTTGCCAAAGACTTTCTTTTTTAGTGACTTTTATAGAGTAAAACCATGATGGGAAAAACTGGAAACTCGCAAGGCAAATGGGCATGAAGTGGGACAGAACTGTGGCCAACCAATAAGATTAGGTAAAATTGTTTAGGTAAAATTGACAAACTCAGGGACAAATGGGAAAGCGAGTCATGTAACAAGTGGGCATTCTTACGGATCAGTGACTCTTTCTGTAAGGGTTTGGGATGGTAATTCCTGTCTTCTCAAGGTGATCCATCCCTAATCCCTAATGCTTATACTTAGGGTGTGGCTGCATTTGTTTTGCCTTCTCTCTTGAGATCTGGCCCACAGCAAGAGGTGTGTGTCCCTTCCAAGGTCACAAGACATCTGGTGCTCTGTGCTGGCTCCTTTGAGGACATAGCCCTGTCTGACTGCCTAGCATATTTCCAACTAACTCAGCTGCCTGTAACAGCATGGGCCTAACAGCCCTGTAAACTGTAAAGTTCACATCATCATGAGAATAAAAGCACAAAATCTGGATCATCATGTCCGCTGACATTTAAAAGGATATGATATTAATGTAAATACATTTCAAATTGGAATTTTTACTTTTACAATTTAAGTGGAATCTCTAAAGGGTATTCTTTGTTGAAATCTACCCTGACCAAGTGCCATCTAGTCTACTTTGAAATAAATTTCTAATTTGGGGTTTAATTGGCAGGTAAACCTCCAGAACATAGAACGGAGAAGGAATATACTTATAATGATTGATAATAGGGAATTTTTTCAGTGCAATTTTCCTGTCAGTTGAACTAAAATTTTGGCCTTGCACACACACACACGATCGTACAGATGAGCACAGTGAGTTGATGGCCCTAGTACCTCCCATGGCCCCGGGCACATAGCAGATGAGTTCTTTCTTTTCTGGTGACTCCCATTATCAACTGTATGCTGAATACTGCCAATTGGTAACTTTAGCCCATGTCTCTCTGTTGAGTTTCAGACCCATTTTACTCAAGACTTCCACTTGGTTGACTCATGGGTGTTGTGCACCCAGAATGTCCCAGACTAAACTTACCACCTCTCCAGTGAACTTGCTCTTCCTCGAGGGTTCCTTGTCAGGGAGCTACGTGGTCGTCTACCCAGTGACTCCAGCCTGAAGCCTTCCCTCATTAGGATCTACTTCTCACAAAATCACCAAGCTCTTCTGAAATTCTTCAGATGGATATCGTGACTCTATTTACCTTTCTCCACCTCTGCTTTTTCACTTTATCATATCTCCCCTGCCATGCAAGGAGCTGTGGTCCCTATACAAACTCAGGCAACTCTGCACTCCAGGCACCGGAGGACTTAGAATGAGTGACTCAGCTGACTTAGCACCCTGTGTAAGGTACTCAGTGGCTATCCAGGGCTCTTGGAGGAAATGCTAAACACTTTGACCTGGCTCTACACAATCCTTGCTTGTGCTGTTCTCTCTTTTGCATTCTTTCTGTTGTTCCAGCCTTGTGTTATTTTTCTTATTATGCTTCAAACTCTTTCCACCTCAGACCCTTCCATATGCTCTTTAACCTGGCCAAATGTACACATTCTTAGTTCTAATTCATTTATTAGGTTTCACCCAAAATGTTACTGCCTCTTATCAACTTTTCTTGAGCAGAGTAGGTTAAGTACTTTTTAAATGTGTTTTTCTAGCTCTCAGTATCTTTTTGTGGTCTTTATCACATTTGTAGTACCAAACCAATGTTTATCTTTATGCATGGGCTTGGACTATGTTTCCCAGGTATTTCTGTATCCTCACTGACACCAGAGATGCTAGATACCAGGTAACCAACAATAAATATTAGTTGAAAGACTGAGGGAATGGATAAATATACCCCTCTTTTTGGTTTAATTAGTAGCTGGGTTTTTGCTTTGCATGTCTTTTGGCCTACAGATTTAAAAATACTTTATTACAGTCCTGAATTTTTTTTTTTTTTTTTTTGCGGCACCGGGGAATTGAACTCACAACCTCGCGCCTGCCAGGGCAAGCGCTTAAGGCACTGAGCCAAACTCCCGGCCCTGGTTTTTTGAGGCAGGGTCGCACTATGTAGCTCAGGCCGGCCTTGCACTCGCGTTGTAGCCCAAGCCGGCCTCGAACCCACAACGCTCCCCCTACCTCAGCCTCCCGAGTGCTGGGATTAAAGGCGTGCGCCACCACGCCCGGCTAGTCCTGAATATTTTTGTATGGTAGTAATCGTGTTTCCTTGTCTCATCTGATCGTAGGAAGCACCTGGGATGCTCGCTAATCTTCCTAATCCCTAGGCTTCATCCTGGGTATTCCGATGCAGTGGGTACGCAGCAGGGCCTGGGGATGGGAATGCTTAACAGCACTCAAGTGATATTGTCCTCTCGTTTAAGGATCATTGGCTTAGATGACGTCATAATTTCCATCTTCAGAGATGCCAGCAAAGAGGCCATTAGGAGCCAATCTCAGCGTAGTGATTTGGGTCTACTCCTAAGGAAGAAGGTCAGTGTCAAAGACCATGGTACAGAAGTAAGTCAAGGTGTGCTGATAAGAAGAGGAGACGGCAAGACTTGAAAGCTAAGGACCAGTACAGGGCCCAGGCTGCATATGAACCAGCGGAAAGCAGGTGTGGTGGTAATGGTGCGTCTAAGTAGCAGTGAACCTGAGGTGACCGCATATTGGGTGGAGTTCCAGATGCAAAGATCAGAGGCACTTCTCTCTCTGAAATGCTCTGCTTATTCCTACTGCAGGTGGAGAGAGTCTGTGATGTCCATTTGTAAAGACTCAAATGAGCTATGGTGTCAACAAGCAACAGGATAAGAATCCCTTTGAGAAATGTGAAACTCCAGCAGATACCAGAGAGTTAAAATTAAAATGCTAGGTGCTATGGGCTAGATTCTCAGTGCTGTAGACCCCTTCAAGTAGAAAGGCCTTAGTGGTCCTGCAGTAGTCAGAGAGTGCTTTGGGGGGGACATAGACTGAGCCAAGCCTAAAGAGTAGTCAAGATTTTGATAGAGAGACACAGATAAAGGAAGATATTAAAAGCAAAAAGTCCATAGGACAGGAGGGTCGGAGTAACAGGATTCTCTTCAGCAGATAGGGAGGAGAGGCAGTGTGACAAAGAGGGAGAGAGAGAGAGAGAGAGACAGCATTTGAAAGGTCCTGAATATGAGGTAGTGAAATATAAATATGATGCTTCAGGAAGTGAGGATCTGTGCTTCTGTTGTGAATTATTGCAAGTTGGATTACTGTGGAAGATTGGCCTGGGAGACGGATGCAGAATAAACTGGGTCGTCCTACAGGGAGGCCGTTGCAGTATTCAGGAAAGAGACTCTTGAGAGAGCCAGGGACAAGGTGGAGTTTATAGAAACAAAAAGAAGCTGAGTGAAAGTGTCCATGTTACTTGGTGAGGGACTGGCCAGGGAAACTGAAGAAGACTTCCGAGTTATAGATGGGACTTTATCCACTTTAAATTCACATTCCTAAGTGCATTTTTCAGATAGTGCAGCGTTTGTTTATTTAGCCTCTCCAGGTAGGAGTTACCAGAATTCTGTTGCTCAAGGATTTTAGGCATAAGATGAGGGTTCCTTGTCATCTCACAAGTTGTGGGGGTGACATTGTTTTCACTGTTATCCCCCCAGAGGTCCCCCGTGGCCTCAGCCTACACGTAGTGCTTTTGTATGTGAGAACTCAAGGGAAAAGCATGAAGACAAGCATCATCTACATGACAGAATTAAACCTGGGTAGGTTGGTTCCTCTCAGACAAGTTGTAAACATTTCTATTTTCTTATCAGTAAAATAGAAGAAATACCATTGGCCTATTTGTTGCATTGTTTTCAGGAATCAGTACAATGTTAGTAAAAAGCTTGGTGTAGTGCAGTGACCCTCGGTCAGAGATGATTTTGCTCCCAGTCATATTTATTAGGACTGAAGAGATGCTCTGGTGTCTTGGAGGATAGACAGTAGGGCTGTGCTAAATCTCTTCCGTTGTACAGGGCAGCCCCCCACAACAAAGAATTTTCTGACCCCAAATGTGAATTCTGCTAAGGTTGAGAAACCCTGGTATATTGCCTAACACAGAGCAGGTGCTCAAAAATAGCTAAAATTTTTAGAGTATTTAGAACAAGTCTATCCTAATCTTTTCACATGTCAGATGGAAGATGGGTACTTTTATTAGGCTCAAATTATACGTGAAGAAACTGGGGCTCTGAAAAGTTAAGAACTCTCCCAAGATAAATAGCTAGTATGTGTGTTCAGGAAATCTGAATCTAGAGAGCTGGTTTTTAACCATCATGCTGTGGCCTCAATCTGATGAGTGGTAGGTATTATTGTTACTATTACTGTTTCATAAAGGCAATGTGAATTTTTGAATCCATTCACTAATTCAACAAACTGAATGCCTCTGTGAGCCAGGACTGTTCTAACTATATGACACAGATAAATCGTGAACTACAGAGAACAAAGTCTGGATGTACATTAGTTGAAAAGTTAAGCTTCTTACCTCTCCCCCTTTTCTCCATCAGGACAAGGCAAAGACTTCTGGCAGCTGTCATTCTGCATGTGATGGTGTGGTGCTGTCCCAAGGGACACTTTAGTAGGAGGGTGGTCCTGAGAGCAACAAGATGCTCTCTTCTCCCTGAGATTCCTGCCCACGTGCTGTCACCCCACCACCGACTTCTAATCTAGGTTGCAGTCTCGCTTAAAGTGCTGAGAATTTTATGCTCTTAAGCTGGGTGATATCCTGAAACAACCAGACCAGTTATAAATTGGGAAAATAAAATCTTTGGTTTTTCAGCTCTTGTAGTTAGCATTAACAAATCAAGCCTAAAGATTTTGCCATTTTTAGGATGTCAAAGTCAAACTTGTTCTAATTATCTGATAGGAAATGTTGGGTGTCTTCAACTTGATTTGTATATTTGTAATACTATACTACTGTCTGAAGATACATTCTAAGATCCACAGGGAATGGGAGTTGTGAAACTGAGGATACCACCAAGCTCTATATACAAGCACAGATGCCACGACTGTTTATCTAATAATCAAGGTGACTGCTAAGTGACTAACTGTATATATGGCAAGGATACCCTGGATAAAGGGAAGATTCATATCCCCTGTGGGACAGAATGGATAACATAAGATTTCATCATGCTACATAGAGTGGTATGGGGTTTAAATTGTATGCACTGTGATTTCTGGAATTTTCCATTTAATAGTTTTGGATAATGATCCAGTATGGGTATTGGAACTGTAGAAAGTAAAATTGTGGGTAAGGGAGGACAATTACCTAGAATTAGGTATTCACCTAAATTTATTACATTTTTTTGTAATCTGGCAAGGATTTTCATCTAGGCAATTAAGAGTGATCTGAAAACACTTAGTACTCATGGATATTATACTAAACCTAAGAGACCAGATATAAACAATCGGAGCCGCTTGAGAACAATTGTAAAACAACTCACTACAGTGTACAAAATGAAGGCAACTGGTCCATACATGCTGAAGTGATGGAAAGAAACAGTGATGGTGTGAAGAGTCTGCTGTGGGAGAAGAGGACCCACCGAACCCCAGGTGATGACAGGCTGGAGCACGGGTAGTGGGGCCCATGGGTGAGGGGCTTAGATGCTCAGGGCCAGAATAAGGTCACCGCTGGGCTCCACGCTTACTAGATGTGTGACCTAAGACCAGTGACTTCTACTTTCTACCCTTCCATTTCTTATTTGTAAAATGAGAATAATTATAGTAGTTAATTCATGTAGGGTTGTTATGAGAATTAAATATGTTAATATACCTAAGTCCTTCAAATCCAACTCTGAAACTTGAGCTATAAACTTCCAAGCTCTAGCAGCAGCGAGCTGCCACTGGTATTGTTGTGGTTTGCTTTATCACATTATCGCATCATGCAAAGAGCGGGTCAGGGAGAAACTAAAGGGACTGCCTGAGGTTGCAGAAGTCTAAGTATAAATGATAAGAACCTTCATTAAGATGGGGACTTTATACAGCAGGGATAAAAGAATCAATGGGGCAAAGGATCAAATCCAAAAGTCATTACATTACAGATCCAGAAGGTTAGCTGGATATTGAGGCTGAAATGCTGAGTGAAATGGAAGCTACCAGGATTGTGAGCCCCGCATGCAAAAGTTGGGTTGTCAGTAATAACTCAGGAGTTTCCATCTTGGTATGGGAACAGGACAACCTTATCTTTCAAAATATGATGTATTTTTTTTTTAATTTTCTTTTTCTTTTTTCGTATCAGGGCCTCATGCTTGCCAGGCCGGTGCTGCACTGCTATGCTACATCCCTAGCCCAAATATGATGTATTTGTATGTCAAAGATAAATCTAAGTGAAGCTCTGCTATCTAAGTGAAGCTCCTCAAAATATGGTTAGTAAGAAGCTGGAAACAGAATAGAGCTTTGCTGTTGTAACACATTGCTATTGTGACACCAGAATAAAATAGATAAATTTGTCGTATTGTTACTCTCATCATATTCTTGACATATATTCTGGGGTCTGAGTGAAAATTTAGCTTAAGTGTCATCACTTAGAGTACTTTGACATTTTCTCATTTTGCTTTTATGTATTTCCTGATTTTTAAACTAACCTGATCGTGAGTTCGATCCCTGGTTACTAAATAAAAACAAACAAACAAACAAACAAACAAACTACCCTACTCTGCTATGCAGTGCTACAGTGTTACAAAGGTTGGTAATCTTGTTGCTGAGTAGCCAAGGGATTCTTTCCAAAGTCGTCATCCACTTTATCAGCAATAAAAGTTCAATTAATGCTTATTGACAATGCATCCAAGTGTTTCTAAGGTTGAGTATGCTTATTATCACCTAATTGTTTCAGCAGAGTTTAAATTGCTACTGATCGAATGCAGAACACAAAAATCTGAACCCTTTCCTTTTCTTGAGGTTGATATTTCCCTAGGTTCAGAGTACACACTTTTATAGTTCTTTTTAGAAGTTGTACATTCCTAACAGTTGAATAGTGAAGCAGTGATATTTACATAAGAGCCCATGATGGCTTTTGATGTCGTTAGTGTAACTTGCAAAAAAAAAAAAAAAAAAAAAAAAAGTCATTTCTGGAGGTAAAAGGCTCAGATCAGGGTTATTAAACCTTAGTTTGGGACCGGGTTATTCTTCATTGTGGGGCCGTCCTCTGCTGTGTAGAAGTTTAGCCACTACCCACTAGATGCCTATAAAGGACCCATCACCAGGTTTTAAAAACTCAAAATATTCCAGATCAAATGTCCCCTAGGGGGCAAAGTCATTCCTGGTTAAAATAAGTTGTGCTCATCCACCTAGTTATTCACATTGCTAATTCTGAACATATTCGAAGTGTTTAAAACAAGGCAATACAGAGGCTTCTACATATGTGTTACACCATCAAGGAATTTCAAAGGTCTTTGCTTCTTAGATGAATGATGTAATAGGTTTAGTTTGGTGTGCTTTTACAAAATAGTGTATAAGAAGAAGTATACAGGAAAAAACCACTTTTTTCTTTTGCACAGTATCTCATTGTTTTCAATGCTAAGCAAGCATTTCACATCTGTTCATTTATTCCACGGAGGCTTACTAAGTAACTACCATGTGCCTGGCTCTGTTGCTACACACAGAGTACCTAGGCGCACCCTCCAGAGGCACCGAGTCAGCCCTCAACAACCTGCTTCCTCCGCCAGTCCCACCTCCTACAGCACGGTCAGCCGTGACCTTGTCAGTGGACTAATCCACTGACAGGTTAGTGCCCCTTGATCGAATCACCTTCTGAGAGTCCCCACTCTGTCTGAACCCATGAGCCTCCTGGGGACATTTTTGATCCAAACCATAATACTAGCCAGTTGCAGTCTTAATGGTTTCTTGGAGCTGACTTTGTGCATTCAAATGTTTGTTTCAAAGTTGTGTTTACTATTATGTACTTAGGCATCTGCTTCTGTTCAGCTTTAAAACAAACAAAAAAGAAAACCAAGCAGTAACTGAGGAATGGACAAAAAAGATGTGGTATTTCTATATAATGGAATACTACTCAGCTATAAAGAATGATAAACTAGATATTTTCACTCTTAAATGGATGAGTATTGAAAATATACTTCTCAGTGAACTAAATAAGCCACACATATGTAACCATCGCATTGTTGCACTTGTGTGACGAACTGAAAGAAAATCTACATACATAAAAAATTAGTTATGATAGTTAAAGAAAAAGAATTTTGAGTGAAAAGTAGTTTTCACAGGGTCATCTTTAGATTTCATTTTTAATGCAGAATTTTTATTTAAAAATAATAGAGCAATCATAACAAAAAAAGGTAATCATATAGCTGGTTTCTCTTGATTCATTGAGGTTAAGGTTTTATGCTAATAATTTTCTGGACAATGTTTCATGTCTGTATCTTATACCCTAAACAACTGCTGTGAACATAACAATATGCAATGTGTTGATTATTGTTGTTCTCCTATTGGCTTGTTGTGAAATTGTTTTATGTTAATTTCTGACTCTTCTGTTTAAAATAAAAGCAAACAAAGAAAAAAAGAAACCAAGAAGTGCCTACAATGAGTACATCTTTGTGTTAGGTACAGGTGGAAACAGAGCCAAATAAAATCTCAAGGAGGCTGCAATTTGCTAGGGAAGAGAGCTTTTGTGACCAGCTATATCACAAAAGGCTGTGCATGGGAGGAGGAGATGATTAACTTTATCTGAGAGAGTCAGGGAGTCAGAGAAGGTGACACAGGATTTTAATGGCTTTTGCCACCTGGACAAAGGCTGGATGGTGCCACCTTGATGTGCTACTCATGGCAGGGACAGAAAGTCACTCAGCCTGGGAAGACTCAGTCACCCTTCGTGGTGGAGTTTTTGTGAAGCATGCATCGCTTCTGTCTAGACATTTAGCCCATATGGATACAGTGAAAGGCACATTTAGCTCTTCACTCAAATGTGTGAGTGTTTTTCTACAATTCCCTTCTTTCTTTTATTTTCTTTGTGTTTTATTATCTCATAACAGACTATGCTATATGTTTTATTAAGACATTCTTTTAAAATGTATCTTCTCTATGGCAGAGATTTATGTTTATTTTGTCCATTACGGTATTCCTAGTGCTTATTAGAGGTCCTGGTACACAGATTTAAAATAAATGCTTGTTGACTTAGTGAATCTAATTTTATAATTCCTTATGTTGCAGTTACCTAAAATTCAGCTAAGTTCTCCATATCAGTACCTATAATACTCCTGGAAATACTTTTGTTGTTTTCATTTTTATTCCATATTTTCCAAAGGAAGTGAGTTATTTCATTTTTTTCTGCTTGGTTGGTACTTAAATTCAAGTTGATGAATAATTTTGTGTCTGGTGCAGTACGAATTTTTAAACCAATTGACTGAGACTCATTTTAGAAGTCTCAAGACCTATATATTGCTTTGAAGTACATGTCTTTAGTATCCATAAATATTCAATAAGAAAATGGTACTTTCAGTAGGTAAAAATATATTAAGTTACTGGGAGCATCTATAAAGTTTATGTGCATTTATTTTACCCCTAAAAATACTTAGTATGCTTTTCTTTCTTTCCTCCTTTCCTCTCTTTCTGTCTGTTCTTCCTTTTCTTCTTTTCCCTCCCTCCCATTACCCTCTCCTTCCTTCCCTCCCTTTACTATATCGTAATGGAATAGTGATTTAAGCTGCAGAAATTTATTCTTGCTGTAAAGTGGGATTGATTAAAACCAAATTGGCTTCACTGTCTGTATGTTGCTTGAGGTGTTACTTGGTGTTGGACGGTATTAGTGTTGCTTTAATCAGTTGCTCACCAGGGGGCATCCTGCGGTCTCTGGGCCATGGCGTGGCAAATATGTGTTCATGGGAGGGTAGCAAGGGGCAAGTGGGGAAGGGACAAGTGTTTCGGATATCCTGAAGGGGCCACTGTTGTAACCGCTCAGCTCGAATAGGGAAGGACTTTTTTTTCCAAGAGCATTAAAAACATTTTGAAAAAAATCAAGATTACCAGCTAAAGTTTTTCATTTCATTCTGAAGCTGGTATTTTGCTCATATATAAAAACTAAATTTGCTCATACATAAATTTGTTCATAAATAAAAAATAAATTTCATAAAAAATAATTTTAACCCCCCCCCCATACTGGGAATCAAATCCAGGGCATAGCACTGCCCCCTCCCTCTCCTTCCTTCCTTTCTCGATCACCGTCCCCCATCCTTAGGTCCTGCAGAAGAAAAACAGCTTTGCTTTCTACTTGAGTTCTAAGAAAAAGTTGTTTCAAATCAAAAGTTTGCTTTGATTTATTTTTCTCAAGATAAATAAATTTGTGAAATATTTTACATCTTAACTAGAGTCGAACAGTTTCTGCTGTCTCCTTAAGAATGTATTTTCAAATGATGTTTTATTAGGTTTATTTTTATTATTTTTTCTACATCCACCATTCTTCCTTCCCCAACTTCTTGATGTTATCAGCTTGTATTCCCTGTTAGCACTTTGATTCCTTTTCAAATTCCAATACAGAGTACCACAGCAAGCAATAATAGGACGACATGGATGATCCCCTGGAATGAAAACGGGGCTGCTGCCAGCTAACGGGGAGACAGGTTCAGATGACCACGTGCTGTAATCGGGATCTGCCAGGGAATAGATTTAATACAGGACACATAATTTACCCAAAAAATCAAATGCAGAGAAGTGCAAGAGATCTGTCCACGCACTAGAGACCCTGAGAATCCATCCAGGGCCTGGCTCCCATGGCAATGTCCGGCACGAGTCCAGCTGAAGACCTAGAGCCCATGATAATACCTCCCACAAGTCCAACTGGAGGCCCAGAGCCCACAGCAGTGTCTCATATAAGTCCACATTAAGGACCTGCACCCGGAAGGCCCAAAGGTCAGTGGTGGAATTCAGAAAGTCTGCGACAGTAGAGTGAGGGATCTGTGCCAGCAGGCTGAGGGATCTGCACTGGAGCCAGAAAGTGACACACGAGGCAAAGACCAGAGCTCCCCCGAAGAGAATAGCAGCTGACTCAGGTGACCTTGAGGATTCAGTCTCCTCCAAGAGGAGGAGAATGGCCAAGCTCATATCAAGCAAACCAGTAGTACCAAGCTTCTTCAGGAAAATCAGCAGCATGCTATCTTCCCCTCAAGTTCCCCTTTTACACTATTCCCACAACAATCCTCAGGTAGGTCTTCCACGCCCAGAACCGTGCTGACTCAGTTGAGCTGGGCAGTCCTACTCAGGCTGATCATTAATTAATTCACCACACCATGTGTTTTTTAGTTCTAAGATTTCTGTTGGAGACATAGTCTGTGTCTCTACTTCTTAATTCCTGTGCAGACTGAAAATATGAGACTGATGCAGTGGTTCCTGCAGGCCCGTACACACGTTGTTCATTCATTCCACTTATAAGTGTCAGCCGCTATTTTGTGTTAGACTGGGTGCTGAGAATATAACAGTGAACAAGACGGACAGCTGTCTTTGCCTCACATAGTATGTGACGTAGTCAGACAAAAAAATGAGAGGAAATCTGTCTTCTGAAGTGACAAATACTGTGGCATGGAAAGTTCGTTTTGCTGTGGGATCATGTAGAAGGGACATCAAACTGCAATAAGGTTGGGGGCAGACAGAGAGCAGTCAAGGAAATTTATTGGAAATCTTCAAAGAGGCTAGAAGAAATACAAATTGATTCTACAGGGGTGGGTATAAAAGAGAGGGGAGATAAATCCATTTACTTACAATCACGCCGAACAGACCTCAGAGTAGTTTCTGCATGTAGTGTATTTACTGATGAATTACTTTCACGTTGACTCAGTGTATCTGGGCGGTCCCACTCAGGCTGATCATTAGTTAATTCACTGCACCTGTGTTTCGTAGCTCTCCAGGTTTCTGTTGGAGACATAGTCTGTGTCTCCACTTTCTAAACTCCTGTGTAGGCTGAAAATATGAGACTGATACAGTGGTTCCTGTGGATCTGCACACGTGTATTACGCTCTATCCCTCTATCCCAAGCATCAAAGTTGGATGAGCAAGTGTTCACCAAATGGACACTGGCCACTCCTCTCTGGGGAAGTCACGCCTTCTTCCATTTAGTCATTAGAGTTCCTTTCTGAGCTTCAGAATGCTTTTCCAGAAATCCTCAAGCCCAACATGATGGTGAATCTTTCCATGAAGACCTGTGGCCCCGGGCCAGAACTCTGGGAGCCCATGAAAGCCAGCAGAGCTAGGTTCATCATACAGGGACCGCTCCCTTTGTTCATGTAAGTGTGACTGCACAGTATAAAAAAAAGGCGGAAACAAACACAAAGGAAGAAATAAAAACCAATCACCATCCCACTCTCCCAAATTAGATTCTACTAATTCTTTTAACATCAAGTACATATTTTCAGTGTTTTATTTTTTTATACCAGGAATCAAACCCATGACCTCACATTGTCAGGCAGGCACTTGTGCTGCTGAGCTAAATACCCAGCCCAGTGTTTTATTTTTTATATGCATTAGTTTTCATGTTTGTATTTTCATTTAAACTTCACACATACCTACTTTTTAAGAGGCGAAAATACTAAATGAAGAATATTCACTGAGAGTGCCACTACTCAAAACCAAGCAATTTTACCAATTTTTAACAATACTAAATAAAATCCCCATAGGAAATTTACTTTGAAACATTCAGATTGTCAAAAAACAACTGCAACTTTTTTTTTTCAATTATAGAGTGGGACTCTTGTTAACAGTAATTATTTTGGATAATTGACATCAGAGACAACTGCAGATGAAAAAACTACACTTCCTATCTGTAACTAATTTGTATCGTGCACCAACAAGAACTTACTTTGAATTTCCATGCCAATTTACAACCCCTCTACTGTGCTAGGTAAGGTTAGTGGCTACTGAAAATACTGCTGTTAGGACTATTGAAAGACTCAGCAGATATTGTGTTAAGTAAGGATATTGCAACACTTTAAAAACGAATCTTACACAGCCTGACATTTTAATTTTTTTCTTTAAAAGGAGCAACTCATATCTAGAGGGATTAAATACTTTACAGACAAGAAAAAAAAAAAAAACTCCATGAGAACAAATGCTTGTATTACCATCTTCTTCACCTTCACCTTCTTCTTCCTCCTTGCATTTCAGAGCTTCGGTAACTGCCTTTTCGCTGTCTCAGGGTTTCCTGTAACTTGGTATGCAGCAATATCCTTTTCGTGTTTTCAAAGTTCCCCTGCCCCTTCCAGCAAGTTTCCCCAACGAAGAATGGGTGTGATGACCTTTGGCGTCAGACCTTCCGAAGATCCGAAGATCGGCAGCTTTCGAGTCCCCAGTGCCTGTGCCCCTCTCCCTTGCCCCAGAGCTGTCTCTATAGAGCTCAATATGCTGCTGACAGCCACCTCTAGTACGTTCCTTTTCCACGTTCTCCTGTTAACAAATACCCATCCAGAAACGTGTTTGTGAGTCTTAACAGCAGCCTGATTCATAATAGCTAAACCAGAGAAGTAATCAACTGTTCACCAATTAGGATTGGATAAATAAAATATGGGATGCGCATTCAATTGAGTATTGTTTGGCAACCAGAAGAAAGGAAGTACTGATACATGCTACAACATGGACGAGTCTTGAAAACACTGCTAAGTGAGAGAAGTCGGTGCCCAAAATCCATATATCATGTAAAACCGTTTGTGTGCAATTTCCAGAATATGTAAACCCACAGATACATAAAGTAGAGAAGTGGTTGCCTCAGTCTTCAGGACTTGGATGGGAACAAGCAGTGATGGCTCATGGGCACAGGATTTTGTATTTAGGTGATAAAAAACCCTTTAAATTAAAATTTGGTGATTGTTGTACAACATAATCCAAAGCAACTAAAGCATATACTTTAAAAGTTAACTTATTACTACAAGAATTTTATTTCAACAAAACTGTTACTGAAAAAGCTTCTACTTTCAATGCAAAATTCAGAAACACTAGGAAATAACATTTCAACAAAATAAAAAATAAAAACCTCTGCCTATACCTTCCCTCCCTCCCACTTTCCTTTCTTCCCTTTTTCCTTTCCTTTTTCCTTCCCTAACTTCTCTGGTTCCCCAGCCAGTATTCCAAAGGCAGCACAGACAGAAGATGGCACTTGGCTATTGGAAGGGCAAATATATTTGGAAAGAGTTGTCTTCTTGCTTATGGGAAAACAGAAAATAGTGACCATCTTCTTTGGAGGACGTACTGAGTAGCATGTGGCTAATTCATTTCTTCTAATTATAGAAGGAACAGTTCTCTGCCAGGAAGTGTCCCTCCTGAGAGGAGAGGGAAGACTTTTTTGCTAACTCTCCCTACAGATGAAGCCTGGGGCAGTAGGAGTGTGACCTCCCCCATGCTGGCAGGTCCTGAGTGGAGGCTCAGGTTCTCTGCGGCTCCAGACGCCTTGCCTGATACTTGAATCTGACAATTTGCTGATGATGTGCAGACACATGAGGACCAAATACAATGGTCTTATTCTATTGGATCATGTGCTGCTTGACAAAATACATTTAAAAAACAAACAAACAAAAAAAGGCCATGGATATAGCTCAGCAGCATAAAGTGCCTGCCTGGTAAAAAAACAAAAAAGTACAAATTTGTATGAACTTTGCTGTGTAAATTATCAAGATTTTAATAGAAACAGTAGATTAAAATTTTGTTATTGATGATAAATTTATTGTAGTGTGTGTATATATGTAAGAGAATATCTTTTAAAAATAATTCAGAAACTGTAGTATTTAAAGGTTTAAGGGTAACAGGTTATATGCAGTTTACCCTCAAATGTCTGAAAAAAATTTCCCTTTCCATCTGAATAGAAAGAAAAGGAGTATGAGTGAGCAAGAGTCCACGAGACAAATAGTTAAAAGGGAAAGTCTGAGCAAGGGCGTGTTTTTGTGCAACTTTTCTTAATTTTGGTATTATCACAAATTAAAACAATGATTCATCAAGAGGCATGTATTATATTTTGTTATTTTAACTTTTAAGAAATTTTAAACATACACAAAGTCAGACAGGAAAAAGAATTTTTATAATTCTCTTACTTTAATAATTACAGTCATTTGACACTTGTAAAAATTCCACTTAAAAAAAATGTACAGGGCCTGTCCCTGGGGACATTGCATATCCCATCTTTGGAGGCAGTGCTTAGACTCCTTGGGCAAAGACCTCCCCTCCTCTAAAGCTCTTTCAGTCCTGTGACTCTCACCACTTAAGGAACGTGATCTCCGCTTTGGATGTCCACTGCATAGCGCTCTGGCACATGGTGTGTTTTGAATCCCTGGACATGGGTCTGCCTTGCTCTGTGCTCAGCTCTGAAGTTTAATTTGAGTGACTATCTAACACATAGCATACAAAGAAGTCATCTGACAAGAGTAATGAATTTCACAGTACCCTATCTCAGACACTTGGCCCCTGCAGTGTATGAAAGCATACTAGTAACTTTGTATACAGTTACAATTTAAGAGCTCTGTAAATTCTTTCTGATATTAATGAGAAAATGGCTTTAATCCTGACATATCCCAAACTGGGTTGCTAGTTAAATATCCATCAATCCAAACCACACATTTGATTTGTTTCTCCTCCAAATACCACTAAAAGGAGTAATAAGAGTAGAAGATAAAACATTTTATCATTGTCTGCCACTGGAAATCAGACTGAAGAATCATAAATGACTAAGATGGAAGGGAGAGTTGCTGTCTCCGGTGTCTGCTGGGAAGGAGTCGAGGAGAAAATCAAGTTATAGGGCACTGATTGAAATTATGTAATCACACTCCTTTCTTGCTTCCATCCCATCTAATTGAAAACCCATTCTTAAAACCTTTACTAAATTTCTATGACTAAATTCTGTCTCATTCAGCATTGCTATATATGCTTTCAATAGAAATTGGTTTGCACAATGAGCCAACAGGTCAGCGGGAATCAAAATGTTTCTTACCCGCGGCAGCATCGGGCAGGCAGACTCCCTCAGTCTCGGATGAAGAAGAGCGCGTCCCAGTGCAGAGGCTGCTGAACTCATGCAGTCTTACACCTTTTAACAGGCCCCTCTGATTAGGTCAGGACCACCAGGAACAATCTTCCCTTTGATTAACTTAAAGACAACTGATACGTACTTTAAGTAACATCTGTAAAATCATTTTACTGAGCACTTAGTGTTTTTTTTATCCTTTTTTTTTCTTTTGCACTTGAGATTAAAGTCACACTAGGCAAGCACTATACCACTGAACTGCAGCACCTTTTGTTTTTCTATTTTGAGATAGGCCCCTGCAGAATTGCTCAGGCTAATCTTGAAGTTGAGATAATTCTGCCTCAGCCTCCAAGTAGCTAAATTTACAGGCCTAGCTTGGGTTAGTTTTTGATTGAATACCCAGGGATTTTAGTTTGACTAGCAAAAGTAACATTCAAAAACCCTGAATATTAACACAGCACAATTGGATAACACAAATGTCCATGAATTGATTATCAGATAACCAAAGAGCAGGGTACTTATATAATGGAATACTACTTAGCAATAAAAAGAATGAACTATGGATACATACAGAATGGATGAACCCCAAGTACGTTATACTAAATGAAAAAGAAACAACATTCAAGTTGTTATAGACTGTGAAATTCTAATTATGACATTCTGCAAAAGGTAAAATAATAAGAGCAACAAATAAGTGGTTATTATGGGCTAGTGATGGTGAGAGGTGATTGATCACAAGGATATGTAGGGAATTTTTGGAGTTTTGGGGCCATTCTGTATTTTGATCATGAGGTGGTTTTATGTCGGAATGTGTTTGTTGAAATTCATAGAACTATGCACACAAAGATAATGAATTTTACTTATATGAATGATAGTTCAGTGAGCCCAATCCATAATAAGATGGGAAGGCTGTGATAAAGATATCTCAGGAGATGGCTCAACAGTTCTGAGATGTAATTGATGATTTGAGAGACTAAATAGATTACAAAAATAAATAGAAATGAACAGCATGTATTATTTTGAGAAAAACAAAGTTATTGTACACTGTAATCATTGACATACTCAAAATTATCACTTGACTAGGTAGTTCTGTGTAAGGGAATATTTCAAAAGCAAGTCTCAGACAAGCAGCCACCATCAACTTGTTAAGCATATTTATTGATTCCCTATCTGGGATTTCCCAGAAGATTTTGTCTTTCAACAAAAAATAGACATTCCTGATTCAAATGTGCATTAAATTTAGAAGTATAAAGGAAGGTAAGAGGTAATATTCCTTCAAGATCCTTAATTCCTTTCCTAGAATGAATAAATGTCCTAATACTTATCCAGGGCTATGATAGTATAGGCTACTTTATTAAATATTTACTGTGTGCTATCTACTCTTCTAAGGTATTAGAGGACAAGTCTTAGTCTATGCTCGTGTGTCTAGATGTCATGGAAGAAGCAGCATTGCCATCATTGTTCAGTGATACATGTACTGGTATGCATTTGGACATAAATTTATCATACACAGTAGAAACCCATGAGGTTGTGATTCAGAGTTCGCGCTCGTGGAAACACCCGCAATTTGTCTGCAAATAGCCTTCACAATTCTTTTTTTGGAGGGCAGTTTGCAAGTAACTAATCCAAGAGTATTATTCTGTTCTCCTTGCTGCTGATTGGCTGCTGCCCAGTTACCCATCTCAGCAGGTGAACCAGCATTCTCGCATCATAACAGAATGCTGGACCATGGAGCTATCTTGAGTATTTCCAGGTTTGTTCTTAAATTCCTAAGATCCCTAAGGTGCCGCCAAAACACCCTGCACCTTCCAAGCCTTTATTAATTGTTAGATTAAATTATGTAACTGCGGGAGACATGGCATACAGGCATTTTTCTGACCATATCAGAAATTCGTGGTTTTTCCATATTTGTGGGTGTTCTAGGAATGGAACCCCCACAAATTCAGAGGTCCGCTGTAACTCACCAATCCTACTCTTAGGTCTTTTACCCAACAGAAATGGAAGCAAATGCTCAAACGAAAAGTGAGCAGAAGTCAGATTTGTTCTTGTTTAGAATAATAAAGACAATGCCTTTCTCGGAACGAAGGTGAAGCAGGTTTGTGTACTCTCATCGTGCAATAGTTGGGCCCACTAAGCTTAGAATTCCTTTCCTATAACACAACCTACTGCATGTGCAGATGATGCCTGGCCTTCTTTGTATCACCTTATGGAAATGGACCTAGGGAACTGAAACAAACACTGGCCACTGTTATTGCTGTAATAAACTATCCTTTGCTCCGGAGTCTCCTGTCTTCAGCATCCGTGATTAACTTGTTAACCAGCAAGTAGGATAATACCTCAGACTCTAAAATTTCAGACATAACATATCATACCACCATGATTAATAATGATAGTAGTTCCACAAAGAAGGTGTTTTGTATTTTTTTAGATAAGGAAATTGAGATTTAGGGAGGCAAAAGAAATTTGCCAAAGCCACAATGACTTTAAGTGCCAGAAGATGGTGATAGTTAAGAGCTTTGCCCCTAGAGCTAAACTCAGAATAGCTTTAAGGAGTAGTGGCTAGGGATATAAAGGATTGTTTCAGTTGACTTGATCTGCATCCCTAGTGTAAAGACTAACAAGGAAGTAGGATTTGATAATTTACCTAAGCTGAGTGTTCTATTTTAAAGAATATGCAAATGATTACAGTTCGATATCTTTTGTATGGATCCTTGTATAGAAAATAAGACTGGGACATATTTGATATTTTATATTCCTTGTAGTTATGAAGTTCTGTGGTTGAATGTTTAGCTTTTCATACTATGTTCCTTCTTCTGTATGTCTCTAAAGTTCCAAGATAGACCAGGAAATTCTATGACAAGTGAGAAGTGAGGGCTATGAGCTGGGGTTGCTGTGATGGTTCTGCTACCCTGACACACCAGATAATGGACAGTGGTAGTAAAAAAGAATAAATTTCCTCACAGAGATGAGATATGCAAGATGATACAACTGCTTCTGAGTGTCCAATACCAGTGCTTCTGTTAGATTCCCATTTGACACTCGGGCCTCAGAGGTAGGCTTCCTTTTCTAAACTCTATTGGCCTATATAAAATATGAATAAACCTTAAGTCCCTTAATTCAACAAGAATTATTAAATTTGTATAAGGCACAATTAGATCAGAAGTTTGTATTTAACCCCCCACGCCCCCGAAACACCCAAGACTTTCATTTATTACGAATAAATGTTGGGACACAGTTATAATGTAGAAACACATTCACGAGATGGTAAATTCATAGATGTTTCATGATCAATTAGAGGACTCTGACCAAGTTGCTGTTCTGCTGTCTCTGGTAAATTCAGTTGAACCTGACAATGTCAGAGCACTTGCCTATACCTTAAGGCACCTTGGGCTGACCTGGGCTCATTCAGTAAAAGCTCTCTCTGGAACATTCCTATATTATGTAGTGTCCTTAACCACTCTCATTCAGTCAAGGCTTTCTCTCTGGAACAATTCCTGTGTTATGGTAATCCCCTTAAGTATAGTCATTCTGTAAGAGCCCCCTCCCCTGGTTCCCAGAATGTTTCTATTGTTTGAAGACTTGCCTGTCTGTCAATATATGATTCAATGTATGTAACAAATCATGTAACATTTGGTCACTTGCTTTGTGCCTTCCACTTCTAATTCTATATAGACTAAACTCCTCCTGATTCAGGGCAGTTGCTTGGGAGGAATTATCCCTGCAGCAGTCCACTGGCATGAACTCCAACAGTCCACTGGTGTAAAGAATAAATGCTGCCTTCTTATCTCCTTGATGCAAATAGTCTTCCTTTTGGTT